>SWBL01000174.1:0-104195 GCA_024195585.1 Aureobasidium sp. EXF-3400 | reverse complement strand
TCACCCACCGTAGTACTAATCTGCCGTTCAACTGCTTATGTATGGCAGAGCGGACGGGATGCCCAGTTTTCAGCTGACTGTGGCCGTATGTGCTTGTTGCTTGGCTTTTTGACGACTCATAGACATAGTTTTGTTGGTCAGCGAGTAGCACAGCTCGTCGACATGTGGTATAGGACTTCGGAAGTCGAACCCCACCCAAATCGATCCAGGAGCTCACATGATCTTCAAATCGTCAATATTGATATCTGGATCTTCTCCTCCGGGTAACATATAGCGAAACGATAGTAGTGAAGGCCCATGGGCAGATTTACAAGGATACCAACTTCACCAAACGCGAAAGAGTGGAGGGGGTTGCAGGAGAAAGGTTACAAGGTTGATCTTCTAGATTCAAATAATGTTGGTGTCTTGTCCGTAAACTACGGAGGATCATAAGCGTAAGCTGGTTAGTATATACGGATATTTGCTTGACCGCTTTGTGGTTCACGTCTGTGATTACTGAGGACATGGCTCACGGTCGACATGTTCGACACTGGTAGGATGCAGCTCAATATTCTGGGTAGTTTAGCTCCGACAATGCGACTGCATTGATGGCGAGCATCGCCGCAGGACCTCTACTCAGAGCTGTTTGCGAACATGAGGCGGCGACCATCAGCTCAGGGAGGCCTCGCTGACCCGAATGTGTTGTGAGAGCCGCAATCTGAGTCAGATGTGTAACACAGCTGTGAGAGTGGCCGAGGTTAGCCAGCCCAAACTGATAGATGTTGATATTCCGGGAAGGCAGGTTCAGAGCTCATGAACCTTTGAGAGCCATGACTCCGAGGATGGATGTCTCAAGCTCCTTGATCTCAGACTCCTTAGAAGCAGTGCCATTAGCAGCGCCCTTCTTGGTCTGGACATTGAGCTTGTAGATTTTGCGGAGGCGTGCTTGATCAGCCAACTCTGCAAAGTTGGCATCCGATACATCTACTGGATCGCCCTCAATGTTCTGCAGAAGGTGTTGGCTGACAGACTCAGCTGTCGTTTCTGGAGATAGGACTTTGATTGCCAGAACATTTTGAGTGGTATCCGAAATACCAAAGCGGCGGAACGATTCAGCAATCTAAAAAACTCAGCTTACGAGCATCTGCTATGTAGAACAATAGACTTACATTGTTGTTGGGCGAGAAAGAAAAGACGATTTCAGAATGAACGTTGTGACTCTTCATGCGGTTGCTTGCAAAGTCGTTGATGCCTCTGAAGGAAGCAGCGAGGAACTGCATACGAGAGATAACCTACCAAAATTAGAGAGGTACTATATGCTGAAGAAAGAGCGACTTACAACAGAAGCATCAAGAAAAGCATATTCAAAGTCGGCGTTGCCAGCCAGAAGTTGCTGGCGGAGGAAAGCAGCATTCTTCACATTCTTGAACAGCCCAACGCAGAGGTGGTGCTGCGGCAAGTGAGGGAGGGCAATGGTCTCGAGAGTAGACATTTGGACGAGATCAGAAAGCGTGTTTGCTATGTAAATGTGTTGGTTGTGGAAGGAAAGAGCGATGGAGGAACGTGGTCCGTGCGAGTCACGTGCGGAATCGGCATGTTGGCGCTCTTGGATAATGAAGTTGGTAGAGAGAAAATTCATGTCATCTTCGGGAGGCGATACCATCGCTATACAAGCACGCAGGATCACGCCGCCATTGCAACCATCGTTTTCCCGAACATTGCACGCCTTGAATTGCTCGAGTTCTTTGGTTTGATAAGATTCAACAGGCGCAGCTTTTCCTATCCACGGCTTGTACCGCGTCCTTCTTGCTCACGGCGAATACCGTCTTGAGTGAGGCATGAGCAGCAAACGCGCCTCTGAAGGCAGCGCTGATGGCACGCCGGCCAAGCTTCCTAAGTCGGAGAATGGCGACTTCTCACGCTCTGTCCGCAAGAAGTTGACGACAACCTCGAGGACTGGTCAGGCCTGCGACCGATGCAAGGTGGGACTCCATCACCACCATGACCGTCATCCTGTCGTCGAGTTACTGACAGTGCATGCAGGTCAGAAAGATCCGATGTGATGCTCGCCCAGGTGGATGCTCACCATGCATCGCCAACAACCTCGAATGCAAGACGACCGACCGCATCACTGGTCGCGCCACCTCCAGAGGCCATACCGAGCACATCGAGTCGGAGAATATGGCTTTGAAGCAACACATCAACGACTTGCGCCAGCAATTGATCGAATCTGGACTCGACCCTCGTCCTGCACCTATCATGCCTTTGGGTTTTGTCGGCAGTGGAGGCCAGCCTGCCTACGCCTGGCCTCAACAGATGTTCGACCTTTCAACCATCCTTGGAGCCGATACCCATCTCGACCCGTCAAAGTCTCGTGCCCGCGCTTCTGCCCTGCCCGACTATCGCAACAGCTCCCTTGGCGACAACTACCTCGGTATCTCTGGCGCGAATGAATGGCTGTCCCCTATCAAGGGCACCTCCGTTGCCCTCTTCGGTATGGAGCTGGACCTCGTCGACTTCGTAACCAACGACAACGATGAAGCTTTCTCACCCACATCATACGAGAACTTCCTCAGCATCGCCTTCAAGTCGTCCCAAGAACGTCCGCCTCCACCTTCGTTCCCTTCGTACCGTGAGTGCAAAGCTCTTTGCGAATGGTACTTCATATCCGTAAACTGCCATGCGCCTATCGTCCACAAGCCCGACGTCTTGGACATGGTCGACCGCCTCAACTCAGATGAAGTGTATCAGCCAGATATTAGTGAGACTGTGCAGCTACATATGATCATCGCCATGATGTTGTTCCAGTCTTCGGTCAGAAACAGTCGCCCAACCCAATGGGCCGACCACTATCGTTATGCTGCCAGCTTCCTTCCTGATCTGATGGCCAAGCGTACCCTGCCTAACATTCAGGCTATTGCTTTGATCTGTCTGCACCTGAGGAACTTCACCAAGCCTGGAGCTGCGTGGTTCATGTCCACTCTTACACTCAACCTCTGTGCAGAAATGGGCCTCCACAGATCTGTCAGCGCCTGGGGTAAATCCAGCCCTGAGTTCAGCGAACACGAGATCGAAATGCGCAAGCGTGTCTTCTGGAGTGTTCTGGTTATTCACACGTCTATTAGTAATAAGCTCGGTCGCCCGTTGGCCATGCGTCTCGAAGACTTTGATGTTGAATTCCCTAAGGCTCTCGACGACAACACTGGCAGCGAGGCAACCTGCATCGATGAATGGCACAAGTGCTCGTACCGCGTCGCATGTCACAACTTCAAATGGGTTCTACTCGTCATTCAGGTTCAGACTTCGATCTACTCAGTTCGCGCTCCTCCTCACTCCTATGAGCTCACAATTCAGAAGCTCGAGCGTGATCTTGATTACTTCCTGAAGAGCATACCCATCGAGCTCTCTGGTGGCCCCGAGACTGCTCAAGATGACAGAGCCTGTTCGCTCTACCTGCAGTTTGGTGCTCAAGAGCTGAACTTGCTCGTTCATCACCCTGCTGTCTGTCGTACCCAGAACACTGACGTCAACAACAAGAACTTGGATGTCTGTTTGGATGCCAGCGCCAAGCTACTGCACGTTGCACAGAGTATGCGTGCTTTGAGAGCCCTCGACACTACTTGGCTCAACGCCACTGTCTGGCTTTCTGCCATATTTGTCACTCTTTTCGCTTACAACCAGCGCAAAGATCACATCACATCCACTGATCTCAACGCTCTCAAAGACACCATGGAGCAGTGGTTGGGCATCATTGGTGACATTGGTCATTTGATGGGTAGCGGTAATAAACTCCAGAATGCCGTTCGTCACATTGTCAACGCTTCCATTGACAACATCCACCGTCACCTTGCAGCAAAGACCGCAAGTGCTGCTGTCGCTTCAGCCAACATTGCTCACTCTTCGCCCGCGCTCGTTGACGGCCAACAAGATGGCGTCAATAGCTACAATGCTCCTGCAGGCTATGCTCCAGCATATGTCCCTGCCGATCCCAATGGCGCTCCTCCTACGGATAGCACTGCCGGCGCATCATACCTTGGCCCAGACGAGAACGGTCTGCAAGCTCAACAGTCCTATCAAAACAATGGGTTCGCATACCCTGATCCTTCAGGAGCGTCGGCACCAGCATATCCTGCATTTGTCGATAACAGCGCATACACCAATGGCGATGATATCAAATCCGACCTTACTGCCCAACTCGCCGCCCACAATGCTGGCCATGCCCTGCACCAAGCTAACCACACCCACAACCAAAACGTTCCGCAGCAGATATCTTCTCACGACCAAACGACACAAAATCTTTTCCAAGCATTCACCTCGCCGTCACCGAACAACAGCTACGCTTCTCCCCCCACGACCGCAACGACCGCAGCGGCAATGACGCCTCAGCAACAACCTCAACAGATGATGATGGGACCTGTCGCTTGGCGCCATTTCACTCATGACATGCTCGGTATCATGGGAACAGGTTACCCTGGCTTCGACGTGCAGAATGCAAACGCACTGTTAGCGCTGGGTCAGAAACCTCCTGGTGTTGAGCCTAGCAGCGTCATGCCTGTTGGAGATGGCAGTGGTGTACCTTTGCCTCTGATCGCAGATGGTCTCTGGCCGATGACAACGTACGGACCTGTGAGCAGCTCTGCTGGTTATTGACAATGATAGCAGACGGGCGTGTCTGCCCGTTGCTAGCGCGAGAGTTGATTGCCCACGCTGGCAAGCTTGCGAAGACTGGTTCCAATGGCGTTGTTGCTTGGTATGGTGATGGCGTTTATGGGTAATGCGAGGGAGGTCAAACGGGTCGTTGCTTAATTCATTTGCTTCTTGCTGGCTTCTTGCCGCTAGCTGTGTTCTTTTGCAAGTTGCTTCTTACATTTCGGCATGACATGACTCCCACAATGCATTTCGCTGCTCTCATCTCTTCTTCGCTCCTCTCATCCGCATAAGTTAGACTTTGCAGTGACTTGTGTATTCCCGTCTCACGACGAATCGGAACTTTCGTAGATATTACCTATTTCCAGACTTGGACAGATTCATGATCTTCCATTGGTCGCCTATCTGATGGTATGCTTCTAACGGAGCATTCGTCAAACATCCGCCCAGCGCCTCGACCCGGATCTGCTTGCAGACATCTCTCAAACATCAACAAGCCTCCGCCACAATCTGCAGCAGATCAATTCAACATGAAAGAAACACGGAATGCAGGCGTCCAGATCATCTTCAAAGGCCATTGTCCAGTCGTCGCAAGCAAAATGGTTGTCGCTATATTTACGCGCCGTGCCAAGACTGTGTCCCATTGGATGAGGCAGCGTCAACTGAAGAGAGACAGCGTGTTCCACCTTCTCGATGAGATGAGCCACAATAGCAAGAAACATGGATTGATTGTCTGAATTTCGTATGTTTGGTAGGCTGTGTAGCCGAGGAGTCAGTACTTAAGAATCCTGCTTCGGAGGGGTTGTTCTCGGTCTCAGACAATCCAACAAACACAGCATTTCCTCTTTTCCTGCTTCTGCTTCTTGTTCAGCATATTAATTTCTGCTCTGTCTCGCATCTTCTTCGATCTATTGCATATCTTACTTGCATTTTACCTTGAGTCTTTACCGCAGGCCGGCCTTTTGCATTTCTACTTTCTCGTTCGCCCATCAGCAATCTATCAGAGCCGAAAATATGCCTGTCCCAAGCTATGGTGCTCTTCCTCTTAGCGAGACCTTCCTCTGCGTCAGAGGATTGAGTCTGGTCGCGATGGTTGGTATTGTCGGGTTGACAGCAAACTTCGTGGCTGCCATCAACGGTATTGGTCTCGAGCCTCCCAAAGAGATCGTTGGAACATTGAGTGTCGTAAGTGATCCTTACCATGCTGTAAAGTCCTAATCAATACTGATGTGGATGGTAGACTTGCATCGCCACGCTGTACACTCTCATCAGCATTCCGTTCTATATGGCCCAAGCAAACCTGGGCTTGTTCATCATGACTGCCATTGATGGTCTTCTCCTTCTTGCTTTCATCGTCGTCTCGGTTACTCTCGGCAAGCCACTCAGTCTGCTCAATTGTTTCGCCATCGTCAATGCGGATGCCAAAGTTGATGCAGCAGGCGCTGCGTCCTGGTTGCAAAGTCTAGTGCAGAACGTCAAGCAGGGCGGCAGTATCGGCCTGTATGTCTGGGCTGGCTCAACCAGAGTCAACTGTCTTGAAACCAAGGCAATTTGGGGGTTGTGTATTGCGCTTTGGTGAGTCGTTTGCATGTGCTTTACATGATGACTGGTTAGCTGACATTAATTACACAGTATCCTGTTCTCATGCTCGTGCATCTTGCTGCCGACTTTGTGGTTCAAGAGCAAGAGAGCTGGTCTGTTTCCCAAGAAGATCGAAGCTGCTTGAACAACTCGACGCTGAGTTGACCGGAGATGCGACTGACGATGGAAAAGCTGAACGAAGGGCCAGACCCTTGTTCAATTTCTCCTTGAAAATTTTGCTGCGACGGCACAGATGGTGTGGTATCGGAGATGGGCGCATTGCGCGGAGATGTGATTTGTTCTCTTTTGTTTTGCACTTTTGTTGTCCTTGGTCCTTTCCTTCGGCATAGAGCGGTCCTCACATTACAGTCGTTTCTATTGTTTTTCGCATTGCAGCGGGTTAATACGGAAAGACATGGAAAAAGATAGGCGCAGCTTCAAGACGACTCCTAATAGAAATCACGAATAGTCTTGATTGCTCTTTATAAAGAACAAAAAGCCCCACCAGTTTTAAAGGCCCCACGAGTTTTTATCGAGTCAAACTATCAAGCGTCGGCGTGATCCGGGAGCCGTGATTGGACAAAATGAACAGGCATCTGGAAAAGGTGCTTCTTATCGTGTCCTATCCATTTGTAGAACCACAACTGTGGGTAATCATGCAGTCCAGCTTCCCGGAAAATTTCTTTCCAACCAGCTCTCATAAACATGTAGTTGCCTCAGTCAGCTTTTTGCGAAAAAAAGTCCCACCCTTCGTTTTCTCATTTTCATTCTGTCTCATGGTCATCCCTCGGTCATCCTACACGCCTATATTGAACTGACTCGTCAAACATTGGCACTCTGATCGCGTGCCCTCATCCTCTGCGGGGAAATACCTATTGTGAGAGAAATTACGTCAGCCCATAAACTACCTAGCCGACCGAAATATAACTTCTCGAGTTGCACGAAACGACGCAACGATGTCGTTATTCGAGCGAAGAAGCAGTATGGAGACACTGCGGGATCACTGGAATACAACGACACCAAATGACTTGGGAGTCAGAGCTTCTTCACCTACTGGTTCTGAGCGTCGCAAGTTGAGCTTTAATCCTGTAGGCAGCTGGACGCCGAATATTGCGCATGAGGAGCCGGTTGCTGCTTTTGAGGTCAGCAAGATCAAGAGGATAGCTCAAGTTGCTGTCGCTTGTGTTTATTGTCTGTTTGCTGCTGGCGTGGTATTTGGATATGCAGCAATAAAGCCTGTTCTGATTGAACAGGGTGTTTATGCTGATAGATGCACTCCGAAAGAGATCGAACAAGGCGTATGGGTATGCTACGAGCAAGAGTTGAGACTCAACTTGATGTTCACCGTCGCCGCTGTCAGCACCAATGTCTGCGCTTTGCCTGTTGGAACTATCTTGGATCGATATGGCCCCAAGGTTGCTGGTATCATCGGCTGTTTCCTTCTGGCCATCGGCTCTGCACTGCTGGCCTTTGCATGGGATGCTCGCGAGAGTGTCGATCTCTGGATTCCTGGCTACTTCTTCCTCGCTCTTGGTGGCCCCTTCATCTTCATCTCGAGCTTCCAGCTCTCGAACACCTTCCCTAAGCACTCGGGCACTATCCTTGCACTTTTGACTGGCGCCTTCGATACTAGCTCTGCTGTCTTCCTTGTTTACCGTCTCATCTTCCAGGCCACCGATGGCGCTTTCAACACTAAGCGCTTCTTCTTGATTTACCTGGCTGTACCCGCCTTGATTCTCGTCGCTCAAATTTTCCTTATGCCTTCAAACAGCTACAAGACTGTTGGAGAATTGGTTCAGCAAGCCGAAGAACCATTGGCCGACTCAGATTCCGACCAAGACATCACCAACGAGGAACGTGCTCTTCTTCGTCAAGAACGTCGCGAGTCTGTGGTCAGCGAAATTACAGAACTGCTAGGCACTAAGGGTGCCGAACAACAACAGGCCCAACAGCAGCAAGTCGAGGCAACAAGCGGCGTTTGGGGTGTCCTGCATGGCAGGCCTGCATTCAAGCAAATCATGACACCATGGTTCATCCTCATCGCTCTGTTCACCATCATCCAGATGACCAGAATCAACTACTTTGTCGCCACTATTCGCACTCAATATTCTTACCTCGTCGGCCCCGAGAAAGCCGAGAACATCAACGCTTTCTTCGATGTTGCACTTCCACTTGGTGGTGTGGTTGCTGTGCCTTTCATTGGACTTGTCCTCGACCACACAAGCACCGTCTTCACTCTTACTCTGCTAGTCACCATTGCAACCGCGATTGGTGTTCTCGGTGTCATTCCCAACACTGCCTCCGCATACGCCAACATCATTCTCTTCGTCATCTACCGCCCTCTGTACTATACAGCCGTATCAGACTATTCGGCCAAAGTCTTTGGTTTTGCCACTTTTGGCAAGGTCTACGGTCTTATCATCTGTCTCGCTGGTCTGTTCAACTTCTCGGCTCAAGGATTGGATGCACTTACCCATCATGCTTTCCACAACAACCCTATTCCTGTTAACATTATTTTGCTTTCTACGGCTTTTGCGGTTGGTGTGGTGTTGGTTGGTTATGTGTGGTATCAGTCTAGATCTATCGAGAGAGAGGGTTTGGAGGAAGAGGCTGAGGAGGCTAGGGAAGTGTTGATGCCTGGTGCTGATGTGAGCAACACGATGAGAGAGCATGGTCACCAGACTTATGGTACTGCATGATCCTTTCTACTTGGGTCTTGTGGAGTGTTGCAGCTGTCAAGGGCAAAGTTGCAGAAAAGAAAAATGAGGGTTGTCGGTCTAAAAATTGCTGAGCTCTGAATCGAAATGCATCATACAAGCTTTACTGTATAGCTTATTGTTACTTTCTACTTAATGGCGTCGATATTTGAGATAATTCGTGAATGCTGTAGAAATCATCGCAATTCTTTCTTGTGGTTGCGTTCTTGCGATATTCTCCTGAGTCATTCGAGCCAGTCCCGCGTCGTACGAAGCCATGCTGATGGCCGACCTAATATCATTCAGCGCATTCGATCATACCAACGAGATGGTCTGGTGTCTGTGATAGCTACACAGAGAATTGGAGACATTTGAGACTGTGATGGTGTCCCAGGGCACTAACGTGAATTCGAACTCGTGAACACTTGATATTCCTTCTGATAAATATGATCTTAACCTGAAAAAGACTTGGGAGGAACTGAAATGAACGAAGACAGAGAAACATGTAAGAGATGCATAGATATGATAGTTCTGCACCCTTTGCTAGAGCGCCTGCACGCCTTATGATTTCGAGGATTCTCTCTTTAATCGCTCGATGCATTCTGATTCTGTTGCTTGGTTCACGATGTTCATCCACCAAGACCGAATGTTGAGGATGAACCAAGCAGCTTGAGCCAGATAGGCAAGACAAGACATTCTCGGCAAGCACCTACCATCAACCGTGTGACACAACCTGAAAACGCTCAACAGCCTTGTCAGCTAGTTTGATGCATCTATCGATCCTTCTGAGTAGCCACGTCACCTGGGACTCACCCAGCATCGGATGGGCATTGTTGCTTATGTGTTCACGCCACTGCAGCACAGTCCATGTACTCGGAGCTTTAGATGCACAAACGAAGTTCAACAGGCAAATCCATGAGGCGAAAGGGGCGTTGATCCTGTTGAGGACCGACTTTTGAGCGGCTGTCCATAGAGGAACACAATGCAGATTGAATATCCTCATCTCGCTTCTCTTCATGGTGATACAACACGAAGCATCTCCTTTTGGAACCGTAGAATCTGCCGAGCGTCTTTCAATTGCAGAAGCAGGTGCCCTCGCGGCGGCATTGCTCGACTCGGCTATGCAATCGCTGTGCAACCGCTGTCTTGCCTTAAGGTGAAATTTTAAAGCGTAGGCCTCTTCTTCCTCCAGATCCATGGCAAATTCGAAGGAAAGAGCGTTCGTGTCTGTAGAGAAGCTGATCCGCGTTCAGTGCATGTTCGTGTCAGAAAATGCTACTGCTCACATATACCAGGAGCTATACTTGATAGATAGATGGGGAGCGTGGAATATACGATGCCTGAAACGAGATTTCGATGCAATCTCTTGATCAATTTATCGTGGACAGTGATGAATGAGTTTCGAAGAAAGAAAGATGGTGGAAATGGCCGGACTTTTCGAAGTTGGAGCGGCAGGTGCTCTGAAGCACAAATATTGGGCAAGGATTCCGAGAAGGCGCGATCGTAGCACACATTGCTGCGGCAACCATGCGGATACAGTAGACGCGAAACCAATTGGACTAATGCTCAGTAGGCTTTGAGCAAGGACTCAGGGGTTTTGTTTCAGCAAGGAGCGAGTATGAGGTCCCCTTCGCCATCTCCTACAATAGAGTCTTTTCTGATTCTGAGATTGATGAGGCGCTGGGTCTGGGAGCAGAAGTATCCCGGGAGGCACATAGACCTGATACTTTCCTTCAGATATCGGTTGCTGCGACAGGATGCAAAACGACCAGGACAAAGCTCTCTAGGGAAAGGGACGATTGATTGGTCTGCGATTCGCAGTCAGCAGCTTTCGATATCAGCTCAGTAGCTGGCTATGCCTGCCTTTTAAATATACCGTCTTAATGTCTTGATGCAGTGAATCCAAGCTTGTATGAGAGTTAACCTTACAAAAGAGGCAAGAACCTGACTCCGGGCACAAGAACGAACTTCGATGATCTCTTCGTCAAGCACTGTGCTTTGTCAAATAAGTTATTGAACATCTTCCGTGGCACACCGGCCACGCGGCGACGTTAGCTACTGGCTTCGAGTACCGGAGCCTCGTTCATTCATATATCGTGCTGTTGCCACCGAGGCACATACAGAATACGCCGTGACTTGTTGGAAAACGCACGATGGGCACAAGTGAGAGGAAGCAATCATATCCATTGCCGTTGTCGTCCTTATTTGGCATGCTGTCGCGCTTAAATACTGATTAGAGAACAGGCCCTAAGGCAGATCGTGAACTAGGCTTGGGCTGTAGGTCTTTAGCTTTACGAGGCGTGAAATCTGGCGATGGGTGACTGCATGAGGGTGCAGCTCTAAGCTTTCTGTCCAGTATTTGTCAGAGCAACAGAAGTGTTTTGGTATACAAGTTCGGTTTATCCTGGAAATCGTCATCTGCTTATTGTTTTTGTCTTCTATGACAGTGAAAAGTGACACATAAAGGGAGACAAAATGTGGATGAATAAAGTTGAAAATAATTCTTGCAGTCATTGCGCATGTTAATTGTATACCTGCCGACCTCTAGCATTTTAGTCTCCATGCTCGTTCATTGTCTGTTCCTCGTGACCCAAATGCATGCAGGCATGTTTGTTATACAAGGTCAACTCAGAGGTTGTCCATCTCACTCCGCATCGGAGTGTGAGACCACGACATACGTATCCACGATCGATGTTGTCTCGTGAGTCGAAGTGGTTGTGCTGGTCGTGGTTTGGGCGGCGTTTTCTCTTGGTCTGTGATCGATTCTCGCAGTCTATGCGGTTTGATCGACGGCCATGCCATCGGCATCGTCATCGACAGCCTCTATGCGGCAGGCTGATGGTACAGAAGCTTCCTTGTCAATCATCTGGCGCGAGACGGAAACAATGTTGTCTTCGAGAAGATCTTGGCCAAGAGTTTCGATGTCTGTGATGAGTTAGCTCATGAGCTCGATTGACGAAACAAGAGGACATACGCTTCTTGGGGTCGACCTTGCCGACGTATCTTGTGCGTAGTTGATCCTTGGTCAGTTCGGTCTCTTCCTTGACACGCTTCTCGTAGCCTTCGGCCAAGCTGACGAGTTTGTTGAGCTTCTCCAGTGTGCGATCACCCTCAGCCTTGAAGTCGGGCATCTCCAGAGCTTCTGTCCAGACACTCTTGTGTAGGTTCATGAGCATAGCCTCTTCTCCACCCATCTGACCATTCGAAGCACCAGCGACGGCTGATGAAGCACCATTTCCTGAACCACCACCGCGGCCCTTGAGATAGCCGACGGCGATGCTGTAGTAGTGACGGTTGAGGCCATGGATCAAAGCTTGGATGGAAGGCTTGTTGAGGTGACCGACGTTGGAAGTGGTTTGGCGAGGCTCTTGACCGAGCATGAGAGTTTGAGGGTTGATGAGGCGGAAGGCGTCAATGACGACCTTGCCCTTGACGGACTGGATGGGATCGATGACAACGGCGACGGCGCGAGGGGTAAGTTGTTCGAAGGATTGTTGAGTGTTGATATCGACGCTTGACAACCAACAGCCGAAACCAGGATGTGAGTGGTACCAGCCGACGACAGTCTCGGGACGACCAGTTTGACGCAGCATGTCCATCATTTTTGTTTGGAAGACGGGGTCGACAGCCTCGACTGAGACACCAGTACCGCTCTGAGGCATGGCAAAGACATCGACGACACGGACAGTGTAGTCATCGACAAATTCACCGAGCATCAGACCCATGACTTCCATAGGGACACCAGCTCTTCCGTGGCGCAGCATCTTGAGGAGGGCGAGAGATGAGATGTAGACGGTTTCGGAGTTGTCGACGACATTGCCGTCTTGTTGCATACCACCAGCACCGCCTCCCATGCCCTGGGCGGCAGCCAGCATTCGCGAAAGTCGGTCCATGATGATGTGTTGTGGTTGTGTGTGTCTTGTCCTTCTCTTTTAGTATGCGCAGAGGATGGATGTGAGATAAGTGTGAGCTCGAGTGAGAGATGGATGGAAGGCGACAAGGAGATGGAATTGTTGATTGAGAGTGATGGAAGCAGCTCGGACGGCGACTCTCTGGGCAATGGACGATGATGCACGCCGCCAGCTCCCAAACCTCCGACCTCCGACGCGACTTCCACTTGTAGCTGAAGCATGTTTGACAGGTTTGCACCTTTCGCGACAGCTTCCTGCGTGTTTGACAGGTTTGCTCCTTCCCCGAAGCTCGGAAGTCGTACTCGTAGCCCGCCGAGCATTCACCTTGACCATCAAAAGTCCTTACCAGTCCACGACATCAATCAATCCGATCGCGTCGCATTTTTTCTGTCCATATCGCCTGCGCGTAATCCCGTCTACGAATTGTATATCTACACAGCCCCAATCACGATAGCTCCATTCAACTAGTATCGACGAGCTGCTGCAATGGCCAACTCGGCCCAGTATGGCCCTCCTCTGGACCCTCCTCGCGCCGCAAATGGCGCTCAACCCAAGAAAGTCGCCTACTTCTACGACTCGGATGTCGGAAACTACGCCTACAATGCTGGTCACCCCATGAAGCCTCACCGTATCCGAATGGCTCACAGTCTGATCATGAACTATGGCTTGTACAAGAAGATGGAAATTTACGTACGCCATCACTACACTTGTCGCATAACCTGTACAACCTTCTAACCACCTCCCAGCGAGCCAAGCCTGCCTCCAAGTACGAAATGACCCAGTTCCACACCGATGAATATGTCGACTTCCTCTCAAAAGTCACTCCAGACAACATGGACAGCTACGCGAAAGAGCAAGGAAAATACAATGTCGGCGATGATTGTCCCGTCTTCGATGGTCTCTTCGAGTACTGTGGTATCAGCGCTGGTGGCAGTATGGAAGGTGCTGCTCGTCTCAATCGTCAAAAATGCGACGTCGCCGTCAACTGGGCCGGAGGTCTGCATCACGCAAAAAAGAGCGAAGCCAGTGGTTTCTGTTACATCAACGATATCGTTCTCGGAATCATCGAACTTCTCAGATTCAAGTCGCGCGTTCTCTATATCGACATTGATGTCCACCACGGTGATGGTGTCGAAGAAGCCTTCTACTCTACCGATCGCGTCATGACCTGCTCTTTCCACAAATACGGAGAATACTTCCCTGGTACTGGTGAACTACGCGACATTGGTGTTGGCAATGGTAAAAACTATGCTGTCAACTTCCCTTTGCGTGACGGCATGGACGACGTTGCATACAAGAGTGTCTTCGAGCCCATTATCGCAAAAATCATGGAGTTCTTCCGTCCTGACGCTGTCGTTCTTCAGTGTGGTGGTGACTCCCTGAGTGGTGACCGTCTTGGTTGCTTCAACTTGTCCATGCGTGGTCATGCCAACTGCGTCAAGTATGTCAAGAGCTTCAACCTCCCTACGCTGGTTCTTGGAGGTGGTGGCTACACAATGCGCAACGTCGCTCGTACATGGGCTTACGAGACTGGCCAACTCGTTGGTCAAGAAATGGGACCTGAGCTTCCCTACACTGACTACTACGAATATTACTCTCCCGACTTCGAACTCGACGTTCGTCCCTCCAACATGGACAACGCAAACAGCCCGGAATACCTCGAGAAGATCAAGTTACAAGTCTTCGAGAACCTATCACGCACAAGATTCGCACCCAGTGTTCAAATGACCGACGTACCACGCTCACCACTTGTTGTTCAGCCCAACGAGAACGACCCTGACAACGAGGGCGATGCTGAGGATCTGGACGAACGTGAGCGACGCCTCGATGACAAGGACGACGATGAGAACCCAGACTCTCGCTACACCGAACGCAAATGGGATGCTCGTATTGAGCGCGATGATGAGTTTGAAGATTCTGACGACGAAGAAATGGATGCTCTTCTTGGCGTCAAGAAGCAACCCGGCCAAGAGCGTCAACGCATGAAGATTACCGACCACAAGAATCCCTTCGCCGACACTGCTGAAGGTCCTATCGAGTCTGGAACTGCCACTCCTATTGACAACACGATCCCACCAGCAGCTGCTCAAGCCGATCAAATGGTTGTGGAGAGGGCACAAGAGGCAAATGCCGCTGTAGGTGATGCTATCATGGCTGCTAAAGCTTCAGAAGACCCCCATGCTGTGCAGCCTGCTCTTGGTGAGGAAGTTGCTAGCAACGGAACCCAACGAGCACGATCACCGCCCAAGCCGGCGTCAACCACTGCACAAGCTCCTGCAGCTGAGCCTGAGGATGTTGAGATGGGTGAAGATGAAGCTCCCCAACCGCCCACAAACGCACCGAACGCAAACAACACGGAAGCAGGCACAGGACCTACTGCCACTCCTCAGCCGGAACCTGCAGTCGTCGAAGCTACCACATCAGCTCCTGAAGACGTGGAGATGGGCGATGGTGCTGCTGAAGCAAAAGAAGAAGGCCGTCAAGAACGCGAGGCAGAGGATGTGGAGGGTGAGATGAAACGTGAGGGTGAGGCCGGTGGAATCAACTAGGATTTTCGCGCTCCACCACCCGTCCCTTTTGCATTGCGTTCACCCACGTCGATGCCAAGTAGCCCACCTTTGCCAGAATATTTGGTTCCTGCGCGACGTTCAGTATTCTCTCCTGAATGGTGGGATGAGAATATCGGAGAGGACTGATCATCAGGAGTTCGGCGTACTGTTCCAGTTTGGAATTGCATTTTTTTTCCATCACAGCACGGAGTTTGCTGGTTTTACTCTTCTTCAGGGTGGCTGAAATGGCGAATGAGGACAGCAGTCGTTGTGTATCCTTGGATGTCACGAGTAGACTACGATTGAGACGTAGAAATGTTTATTACGTTCAACCTTTGCGACACGTCTTCTTGACTCTGTTTAGCAATTGCTGCTCTTCCACAACGACGTGCGGTCTTTCTCAATGTAGAAACTTGAGCCGCTTTCAGCACCAAGCCAAATTCGGAAGGTTCAAGCGGTATCGCGAAACCCCGCCTTGATGATAACCTCGCGGGCAACTCGGGTAAAGAGTATAAGAGTTGTCGTGTGTCCTTCTTATCTTGTCTGTTGCATAGTCTCTCCTGGAAGTATCGAAAGTTTGAGATCCAAGTTGGTCCTCAGAACCACAGCATTATCTACATACCTACCTAGAGTTCGAGAGCACGTTCCAATACCATGTGGCCTTTTGGGTCTTCCCGGCACCGACAGATATGGTAAGCGGTACCCACTATAAAGACGGACGAACATCGCTAATGATATACTGCCTTTTAGTCAACGCAAGCAAGATGAACGTGCTTCTCGTATAGCAAATCTGCCCACATCATATCAATCTCCCATCTCGTCCTCAGAACGCACAATTCTGAATGCACCCATCGAGGAACTGGTTGAGGATGTCCAAAACTCGACCAAGTCACCTGTCGATGTCCTGCGTGCTTATGGCAAAGCTGCTGTCAAGGCACAAGAAGCCATGAATTGCCTGACTGAAATCATGTTTCCGGATGCCGAGACTTGGATCCAGGATGGCAGTGTCAATCTGAAAGGTCCTCTTGCTGGCATCCCAGTCTCGCTCAAAGATTCGATTGTTGTTGGTGGCTTTGATGCTTCTGTTGGTTACTCGGGCAAATGCTTCAAACCTCATGCTAAAGACGGCGCAATGGTGCGTCTACTCAAGGATGCTGGAGCTGTGCCGTTCGTTAAGACCGCTTTGCCTATCACTTTGCTCTCTTTCGAATCAACGAATGATGTTTGGGGAAGATGCAAGAATCCTCACAACAGCAAGTACAGCCCTGGTGGCAGTACTGGAGGTGAAGGCGCCTTGTTGGCATTCGGTGGTTCAAGAATTGGCATTGGATCTGACGTCGCCGGATCTGTTCGCGCGCCAGCTCATTTCTCTGGTTGTTTCTCGTTGAGATGTTCGACTGGAAGATGGCCCAAGTACGGTGTCGACACTTCGATGCCTGGTCAAGAAGGCATTCCCAGTGTCTTCTCGCCAATGACGCGAACACTTTCGGATCTGGTCTATTTCACAAGAAGTCTGATTCAGTGTAAACCGTGGACATATGATCAGAGTGTTCATCCTCTGGCGTGGCGCCAAAATAACTTTGATCAGTTCAAGGAGAAGAAAAGACTCAGAGTTGGTGTGTTGAGAACTGATGGCGTCGCCGACCCTTCTCCTGCTTGTGCCCGAGCCCTTCAAACCACTGTCGACGCACTCAAGCAACAAGGACATGATGTGTTTGATCTCACTCTCCCCGTCGCACCCTATGCACCTCTTGACGCTCTAGCCATCGCTGCTCAACTCCTCAACGCAGAAGGTACAAGGACTTACTTACGTTTCTTCAGCACCGGCGAAACAAACGATGCAGGAGCTGCTCAGTTGACCTTCTGGATGCGCCTTCCCTCTCCTCTCCGCTGGCTCTACGTCAAGTACGTCCGTTACATCCGCCGCGATGCTGTCTGGTCCCGTCTACTCGAATCTTTCCATGAGAAGTCCGCATATGAGAACTGGCAATTGGTATACCAACGCGAGTCGTTCAAGAACTTCTGGTTCGACTGGTGGAATGGCATCAACAGCGATGGCAAAGGCGACATGGACATCATGATCACACCTCCAAATGCTACACCTGCTGTCCCTCATGACGGTATGAGAGATGCTGTTTCGTCTTGTGGCTATACTTTCCTCTTCAACCTTCTCGACTACACTTGTGGTATTATCCCTGTTACCAAGGTTGACGCTACTGTGGATGCTCTTCCTAAGGATTTCGTCATCAATGCCAATGGAGTTGCCAAGGGAGCATACAAGCATTACGATGCGACTAAGATGGCTGGCTTGCCTGTGGCTGTGCAGGTCGTGGGTAGGAGATTGGAGGAGGAAAAGGTTCTTGCTGTGATGGAGAGAGTAGAGCAGGCGTTGAAAGACAGTGGAAGTGTTTATGAGTTATTGCAAGTGCCTTAGAGAGGTACGAGCAAGAGGGTGAGATTTGAGCTGTCGAGAAGTTGTTCACTCCTTCCTCGAATCTAGCTGAATAGTCAGCTATCGCAATGCAGAAACGAGTTTGATTTTATGATAGTGTCCACTGAGAGTGACCAGACTTCTCTCTTTCCATGGTCAATTGCACAAATCAGAGAAGCAACATGCGACTTTGCAGGCAGAAAGCTGCAGGATGAAAGTGAACCCAAAAAGGGTCCACTGACGTCTAGAAGGCTTCTGTAGGAGCATTCTCCATGTCGATCTCCCTCGATCATGACGTCTGCAGTTTGTTGCCTGCCAACAAAACAGATGATACTTAAATGCTTGAGGAGGCTCTTATTTTGACTCTAAACACAACGAACCAAATCACATATCAAGCAAACGAACATGTCTTTTACTCAATCCTCGCAGGGCACCCATGCTACTAGGGAGGCCACTCCTGAAGAACAGAAGTTCATTACAGACATCCTGAAGCTGTACCAACTGGATCCGAATGAGCAGAGTTATACTCATTATGCCGAGTCTGCTGTCTTCCATGACCCTGTCAGCATTGCCAAGGGCAAGCAGAGCATCATGTCGCAGTTCAATGGAATGCCCAAGATCTTTGCGCGTAGTGATACCAAAGGTTAGTAGTCAGCACTTCGAATCAATGAAACAGTATTCGCTAACATGTCGCCCAGAGGTCGCAGTTCTCGCTTCATCGACACCCTCTGAGTTGCAATTGAACTTGACACAACACTATGTTTTCAAGTCGCCAATCCCATTCAAGAAGGAGGGCGCCGAGAAGACTGTTAACAGCAAGTTGACCTTTAAGCTCAACGGTCAAGGACTTATTGAAGAGCACATTGAGGAATGGGACCACGAGACCAACAAGACTGCCGATGATGGCTTCATGGGCAAGCTCCAGGAACAGCGCAAGAAGATTGATGCTAAGCTCGTCGAGTCAACAATCTCGAGCGATCCCTCGAAAGCATAGGGGAAAAAAATGAAGCTCAGTGTTGAAGGCTAGCTACAGTGCGGGCATGAGACTTACGAATTTATGAATATACATCAGCTCGTATCAGGTATATCAATTACGTCGAGGACACAGAATCATGTCTGTTTGTGAACAATAGGTTGAGACCAGTTACATTTCAGGGCAAGGCAAGCATCTGGACGTCTGCGCGTGGATACATGCCAGAGCAGAGTTCTTGATTTCAAATGATATGGGATCGTAACGGCCAACGCTGTTATGGTAGCGAAGCTCGATGCTCCATTGTCATGCTGTGATTCTTCAATATACGCAGGCACGCCCAACCATGCGCGACGAACATCAGTGAAGTCGCAAGAAAGCTTTGACGGTCCGTCAACATTTCCATCCTTCGTCGATGGTGTTTGATCGCTTCCTCTTTCGAAGCGCACCTCCACCGGTTTAAGGAGCTCTGACCAAACAGGGTACGTCATGGCGATTGCTCACCCCGCTCAATGACAGCTCCGACCAATGAACTCGTCTTGTGATTTGGAATTCGTTCCACATCCTTACAAGACAACCACCAGTTCTATGCTTACAGATGGAAGCCATTCTGCTGGCAAAAGAGTCTAGACTGAGGTGTGGAATTCAAGACAGTAAGCTGATGCGTACGGCAATGCCGAGCGCACATTGTCCATTGGACCATGTGTTCGTGAAGGAGGGGAAGCAAAAGGCAAAAGGCCGAACCAGCTCCAGAAGACCGCCATGCCCAAGCACTAGCTCTGATGTCAAGCTTCAAACACTCAAATAGCCCTTTTTGAAGCCTCAGGGTATTAATTGACAGTTGGCTCCTCGTTCTTGATACTTTGCCCCTCCTTCTTTCTCATACATCATTTGTGAACTCTTCCCATACCACCGAGTCAACCCACACACCCTACACACAAAAATGTCTACCTACAACGGAGCCTGCCACTGTGGTGCCACTGAATGGACCGCCTCCCTTGACAAGGACACCTCTAGCCACATCCTCTGTCACTGCAACACCTGCAAGATCCTGTCTGGCGGCGCCTACACCCTCAACCAGATCGTCCCCAAGGACAGCCTGAAGATCACAAAGGGCGGCGACAGCCTCAAGAACTACACCTACAA
Source organism: Aureobasidium sp. EXF-3400 (assembly GCA_024195585.1). Lineage (NCBI taxonomy): Eukaryota > Fungi > Ascomycota > Dothideomycetes > Dothideales > Saccotheciaceae > Aureobasidium > Aureobasidium sp. EXF-3400. The sequence continues at coordinate 84,285 of SWBL01000174.1, read as the reverse complement.
GGGTGACTCTGGCAACCCCGTCCACTGCTACTACTGCCCCAACTGCACTGTAAGTTCTGCTTTCTAGTCAAGAACATTGTTTCTTTTGAGAACATTTGCTGACTCAAGGATGCGAATAACCAGACCCACGTCTACCACCACCAGACCGCTCTTGGCGACGACAAGATCATCCTGCGCACAGGTCTCCTCTCTGAGGGCCGCAAGAACTTTGGCCCTGCTGCTGAGATTTACGGCAAGGACCGCTTCTCGTGGGAGAAGGAGGTTGCCAACACCTTCGAGGTTCTGCCTCCTCAGTAAATGCGTTGCTTTTGAAAGACAGCACAGTTGGGAAATGCCTTTTTGGAAGAAGATCATATATCAGTCTCGCAATAGAGCTATGAATTGAAAGACATCTTGGAATGAATACATTGGTCTGCCTTGTGTCTATGTTGTGATGATTACTCAATATTCACGTCGACAGGACAGATCACATAAGAGAATAGGGATGGTCATTAATCAAAATATGCTGCCTAGTACCAACCGCTCCTTCCTCCCAAACGCCTTTCATGTAGAATAACGATAGTAAAATCATCAAGAAACTCTAGATGGCTCTAGCGGCCTCACCAGCAGCGTCTGTTTCTTCGGCTCTTTGTCTGGCCTTGCCCTTGCCGATACCACCCTCGCCAACTCCCATTCTCTTTGCCACATATCTTTGAGCCACGACGCCGATGGCGAGATTCAAGGTGTCCTGGATCCATTCTGAGACCCACTCGCGAGGGTCGATGCCGCCAGATTCGACAATTTCGCGAATGCTGTCGGGAAGAGTATCGGGGTCTTCGGGGTTGGGTGATGAGGCGTCAAGCCATTGGGCCCATTGTGCGGGGAAGGATTGCGATAGCGAGGAGAAAGACAGGGAGTGGATTGGATCGTGAAGGTAGATGGCGAAGAGAGTGGTCTCTTCGTCAGTGTCGGGTTCGACGACGTCGCTCTTAGGCTCGTCGGGCTTGGGGCCTGCTGCGAAGAGCTCTTTGGCAGCAGACTGTATAACAGGTTGGATAGCGAGGAAGATGTCCGAGCTGCGGACGGGGTTGGACTCTGAGAGGGTCTGTGTGGCTTGCTTTGCGACTTCTTCGATACCGCCGCGCGACGAGAAGAAATCGTTTGCGTATGCTTCAGCGTTAGCGCGACAGAGTTTGGTACCTTCGGTCAGGCCCTTGACTGCACCCAGACTACGTTGTGTAGCTTGTTCGCGCCACCAAGGGCCATCAGTCCATGCACCACTTCCCGTTCCTAGAATGTTCCCACGGTAGGCCACCTCGGAGGAGCTGCGGCCACGTTGGCGGGATTCCGAACCTCGTTGGATGACAAGCAAGTCGCCGCCCTCGACTTGTTGCATGACGCGCGAGAAGACTTCGTAGATGATGGGGTCGAGAGAGGGGTATGCTTGTAGATCGTGTGTGGTGTGGATGATCAAGCGCTCGTGTTGTGCAATGGGAGGAGCGATTGTCTCAAGTAGAGAGGTGAAGGTGGGCAAAGCCATGTTGCGCACGTTGCCTCCATATGCCTTCAAGCTCTCGACGTTGACGTTGTGACGCAGCTGTTCAGCATACTTGAGGACTTCAGGGTTGCCGCGCACCTCCTTGACAGCGGCTTCTGCTTGCTTGACAGCGGCACTGGCGGCACTGAAGACGCTAGCTCCCCATCCACCAAAACCCCAACCACCACCGCTGCTTTGTGCCTTTTGTTCTTGCTGGGTCTCTTGTTTCAGTTCAGGCTGATCATTGGGCGTTTGACTTTGGTGGTAGCTGCGAGCGCTTTCGGTACTCTTGCGTGCCTTGGATCGATCTTCGCTAGTGCGTCCGCTCGATGGGCCAGAGCTCTGAGGGGTGTGTTCAGGTTTGGATTTGGTGCCTGAGGCTGTAGAGGTGGTACCGGTGGATAGACGAGGGGTTTCTGGACGGGAAACGGGGCGGGCAGCTGCCAGGGCGCTGAGCTCTGCTAGCGGGTCGTCATCGTCGACAGTTCCAGATGGAGGTTTGGCTGACGAGGGAGCGGTGCTGTCAGCCGAGGGGATGTCCTCAAATTGAGCGAGCAGCTCTTCGTCAGTCAGTTTCTTGGACATGGTTGTTTGTATTGCGAGTGAACAAGTGCTGGAGGCTTGATTGTTCCTCGAATGTCGCCAGGTCCAAAGCTGGGGAAAGCCACTAGCTTAGACTCGGCTAGCTCCCGGCGTTAGTCGCCGGCCCTGTCATTGGCTGCTGTCGTGTCGTGTGGAACCGGCCTTGGGACTACGAGTCTGGAAATCAATCACACAACTCGAAAAAGACTATCATTCTCGTTATATCCCATCTCTGCTTTTGCAAATCCCCTCGGTCGCGTCAGAAACCTCTGCTCGGCATTCTGTACAAATCACTGCCTTGTTCTTGCCAACTTTTTTTCCTCCTGGCATTCCCTCAAACTCCTCGGTTCAATTTTGCTCGCTTAAACGTTATCCTCCTTTGCTTTCTTCATCACATCACTCCAACTTGGCTACTTCTTGTTTCTCGAGTCTTTCGGGGCTTGAGTAATGTCTTAGTTGCTTTCCGATCATTCCTTCAAGTTTTTGGTCTTCTGGATAAGCTCCTTCGGACTATAACCTCGGCTTGCCACGACAATAGAGTCACTATCTTAATTCTCTAGCGACAATATTGATAACAATGCGAACAAGGACTCACAGCAAACCTCAATTACCTCAAGTCAGCCCCTCTCTCACTCGCACCACTAGGTCAACCAACAATTCCTCTCCCGACAAGATGAACTCCACTATCACAGCAAAGGGTCCCAACTATGCCGAAACAGACCCTGTGTCTCTAAGATGGATCAATGATCGCATATTTGCGATTTCTGGCATTGATCAGGAGGTTCTAGAGACTTATCAAGCTGAGGACCAAGCAAGAAGTTTCAGCAAGCCTCAAAGTCCTAATGATCGCCGTGCTGCACGAAGAGCTCGTCGCGAGAGTGCTCATGAAGCCATCTTCTTCACTGGTCTAGCATCCAGCCAGAATGGACAGACCAAAAAGAAGCCCGAGTCCGATGAGAGCACAGGCCATCTTGCAAGCGAAACACATGAGAACACTCCATTCAATCGTCCTGCAACGACTTCTTTCAATGGCAACGGAGACAATACTGCATCAGACATCGATGATCCTGAAAAGGATGACGATGCTGATGACGATGACCACATCTCGAACAACTTTCAGCCTCTGCCTCGAGGAATCACCTTGTCAAAACGAGGTGGCACTGTGAAACGAAGACGACGAGGTGGTGCTCAGTCAGCATCACGACAGCCTTCTCGCGAACCTTCACCAGAGTTGCCTCTTCTGGCGCCGGAGGAGGACATTGTCAGTGATGATGACCTACCATCTCCCTTCACCGACGAGATATTCGAGGATCCCAACCTACCAGACGATGAAGCGCAAGCTTTGTACAACAAACTCTTCGAGCCAATGACACAACCAGACGTCTTTATTGGGCCTTTGACCAAGTTTTTACCAGGCGTAAGATCTACGGATAACCTATATGTACTGGCCGCCAACACAGCAGCAGCACTACGTGCGTGGCAAGACGAATACCTAGAGCTTGAAAAAATAACCGCTCCACATGCCGCTATTCCTCGTAAAGCTGCAACTGGTCAACGTAACCCGATAGATCCCATGGTTCATGAGGATCAGAAGGAAGCTGAGTTGTACGATTACGTGTTCGATGCGAAGAAAGTCGGCATGCAAGATCCTATCGCCCAGAAAGTCGTTAGAGATGCTTCTGGCAGAGAATTACGTACTCGTCAACCTCGTGGTCAGGCCAACAAAGAAGCTTCCGCAGCTGCTACGGCTGTTCCTCCGGAAGAAATTGTCACTGGCAGACGGGCTAGGAAACCGGTTGCCAAGTATGATGGCGTTGTTTCCACTGATCAAGTTATGGGAAGGAAGAGAGGTGCAAATGCCATGAGCGAGACTCCTGAAGCGGATGAACCCATGGCAAAGCGAGGCAAAACAGCCACGCGGGGTGGAAGAGGAGGGAGGGGCGGCCGTGGAGGTCGAGGTGGCAGAGGCGGGCGTGGCGGCGGACGGGGAGGCTTGGTTGCAAAGCGTCTGCAAGAGCTTCGTGAAGAGAGTGCTGCAGTTTCGGTCACAGCATCCGAAGATGAGATGTCAGGCTCAGACGCAGGCAGTGTGCCGCCAGATACGCGGGAGAACAGCCCTGTACTCGAATATCAACCTGCAACGGAGACAACAACCCCAGGACTAGCAGACGAGTCGCAGATTGACCCGCAGAGCGAAGATGGGCCATCACTCACAGCTAGTGGGAAGAAAAAGGGACGACCAAAAGGGAGTAAGAATCACCACAAAAGATCAGATGCTGGTATTCCGAAAGGCCCTCGCGTACCAAAAGCACCGAGCAATGGTACACCAGGTATTGGAAGCGTCAATTCTGACATTTTGGCGAGCGCAGAGACGAGCCTTACGCCTGGATCAGTCGATACGACACCCAGTGCACCAGCCACAGCGGGAGGAGTTCCAGTCGATCCCAAGCGTAAAGTTCCTCGCAGCGAAAAGCGCTCCAAGAGTATGGTTGAATGGTGGGCTCGTCGCAAGGCCAAGGAAGCGGAGGACAAAGCCCGTGAAGCAGAAGCACAGGCTGCTGAACGCCATCGTGCTGCCGAAGCTCATGCACGATACATGTCGCAACATGGCGGTTTGATTGCTGCACAACAACAGGCTCAGCAGCAGCAACATCAGCATCAACACCCACAACATCAGCAGTTTGGTGGCTATACAGGGCCTTATCCACCCACAGGCGTCCTACCTCCTCCAGGGCCACCTCAACAGATGCCGCAACACGTACCACAGCACTGGGGATCTGGCTTTGCACTGCCTGGTCTCCAGGGTCCTGGCGGTCTCGTATGGCATCAACCTGTTCATCATCCGGGTCAAGGTCTACCTCCAATGCAACAACAGCCTCCTCCTTCTCAGCAACAGCAGCAGCAAGGTCCACCACAAGTACCGGGTGGGCCACAAGGACCTGAAGGGCATCGAAGAGATCAACATGGATTTGTTAGGAGCTTTTGACGGTGATGAGAGGTGCCTCGCAAACATCTCTCTATTCAAAAATTGCCAGCATGTAGCATAGTGTAGTAACTCTTCTTGTAACTTGCATCGTTAGCGGCGGTCGCAAAGGACAAATCAAGTCCTTGTATGTATATTATCCATTCTCTTTTATCTACGTCTAGGTTGACTCTTGCAAATTGATGACTGCTTGGCTAGGTCTGATGTTTTGATGTATCGCCATTCAGTTGCATTTTGACTTCACCATCACCGAGGGCGTATTCCTGGTTTCTGATGACACAACAGAGGACCAAGATGCCTTTCGACACGAAGTCTGACTTTGTTTCAATCTCATCCCAAGGGCAAGAATATGCTTTAGGTAAGGAGACAGGGTCACACAGGGAGCGTAAATTGATCGGCGTCGGAAGTGCAACAAGCTCCGACCAAAACTTCCCTCCCGCAGATCCAAGTCACAAAGTTTCACATGCGACTCGATCATTTGCCAACCCACCTTCCCAGCCCATCGTCGCAAACAACTTGACGAACCATGGCGGCAAAGCTGGAAGAGTCGAGCTCGGAGCTGTATGAGCGCTGCACAAATGCCGCGCTCAGCTCTCCAGAAGGACGCGCCAAAATCTTTGGACAGGATGAATTGCTCAAGATGGGAGTGGTGGATAGTGCTCAAGCGCTGTTGGAGTTGGTGCAAGGCTTGATGGATGCACAGTTGATACGCTTGATGCAAATGGAGGGCAAGATCTGCTATGCGCTGCGCACTAAGGATGATGCTGCGAAGTGCGTATTCAACTCTGCACGCTACATTCTGGGAACAAGAGGCTGACAGTACCAACCAGGATTGTCACTCTTAACGATGATGAGCGCATGGTCTACAACCAGATTGAAAATAGTGGCACCAATGGCACCTGGACAAAGACGATCAAACAGCGCACCAACATCCATCAAACCACCGTTACGAAAGCCATGAAGACACTCGAGAGCAAGAAGCTTGTCAAGCCCGTCAAGTCCATCAAGAACCCTGCCCAGAAGATTTACATGCTCTACCACCTGAGCCCAAACGAGGATGTCACTGGAGGACCATGGTTCAGCGACGGCGAACTGGACGTCGAGTTGATTGCTATCACCGCAGATGCCGTGATCCACTTCATCGCCCAAAACAGCTGGAAGACTGTCTATATCAAGCGCGAAGCCACTCCTGACGCCGACGGGGGTTCAAAAAAGAGGAAGAGAAACGACACAACAGATATAGAAGGATCACATCCAAAGTCACGTAGAGCAGGCGGCTACGAAACACAAATCTCCTACCCGGCAGGCTGGCGCGGTTATCCAACTGTCTCTGCCATCCATCATTTCATCACCGAAGCCGGATTCCTCAAGGACAGTTCCGCACTTGCCGAATCCGATCTACAGAACCTGCTCGACGTGCTGGTGTTCGACGAGCGTATTGAGAAGATCGGAAATGGCTACAGAACTTGCAAGGGTGTCTTTGGAGCCACAGAAGCCATGAAGAACATCATGCAGGGAAGACAAGTGGCAGATGCAGTCGAGGAGGTTGAAGGCAATGGGTTGAGCCAGGCGCCTTGTGGAAGGTGTCCAGTCTTCAACCTTTGTGAAGACGGTGGCCCTGTCAATGCGAAGAATTGCGAGTACTTCCAGACCTGGCTGAGAGCTTGATTGTCTATCGGCAAGACACTACCAGGCTTGCTCCTTCATTGACGAGAGCAAAGCCGGCATTTTATGGTTGCATGGTCCTCGGCGTTGCTCTAGCATCTTTGTTCATTTTCGGTTTCTAGTGCGCTGCTCAAGTGCTGACAGCGTATCATGTTGTACCTCTACCTCTTATTCTTGCATATCATATCTGAGCTTCGAGCTCACACTCTCAACACATACCTAGCATCTGATTTGCGAGAGCAAGGCCAAGAAGTCAACCAAGGCATGATAAGGCAGATCAAGCAAGTCTTTTCAAGCGACATGGAGCATTGGTTGAGCTCCTTCTCCAAACGGCCAGATCGTTGACCATCACGCCTCCAAGTCGCAAGCAGCCAAGGCGGAATAATGTCTACTTGAAGGTCATGAATACATGTCGCAGCAGAAGTGGATTCTGCCCAGGAATACTACAGTAACTTCAGGAAGGTAGTATGGCGGAGAGAGGTGTGAACTGAAGGTCTCATGGCGAAATATCTGAGTACCTTCTATAAGAGGTGTGGTTGCCCAGGTGCACCTTTTATGCACGAAGCCCTTGGCTCTTGGTTAGGCAAGAGCGATGGTTGCTCTGATTTCCTGCCTTCAGTCACGAACGGCTTCATGTCAGCAATGTTGTTGTCATATCGAGGCCATAATTCTAGATGTCGAGGCATACCGTAGTACTTGGATCTGTTTCTGAAGCTATAACGTGTATAAAGGACGAATGGAAACATCTAAGTCAGTAGGCAAAGCGGTGTCAAGCATGACCCTTATCGCGGAGCGACTTGTCCGGTCTCGGCAACGATCGGCAAGGTACGAGCGTCCTGCATGACAACCTTATCAAGAGCATACTCGTGACTTCCTCGAATACAGTACCTTCTCATGTGCTCAACAGTATAAGAGTACTCAAGTATCCCATCATCATCTCTTCCACATCCAACATCATCATCACTTGTTTTTATATCATCATGGCTATCCTTCGGACTTGTACTGCACTTGCATGCGTTGCTGCCGCCGCTTCGGCCAGACAACTCCCACTTGTTGCAGATGACTCTTATTCCTCATACAGTTCAGTGATCCCCTCGACATCGTCTGACATCAGTAATGGCACTGTGATCGACACCAACAAGCTCCAGGCAGATATCGACATCAAGAAGCTGGTTGCCCGTGCCGAAGAACTCTACAAGATTGCCGAGCTCAGCATCCCTGAGTACAATCACCCAACCAGAGTCATTGGCAGCAAAGGTGAGCACGATCCCATCAACCTGCCTATGAATCAGTGCTGACTTTGATCTTAGGACACCTTGGTACTGTCGACTACATTTACTCGGAGATCTCCAAGCTGGGAAACTACTACAACATCACGAACCAGACATTCCCGGCTGTTAGTGGTAATGTCATCGAGTCTCGTCTCGTGATCGGATACGATGTCCCCAAATCAGCAACCCCAATGTCTCTTACTCCTGCCACCAAGCGTCATGAACCTGTCTATGGTGACGTCCTCCTGGTTCCCAATGGAGGATGCTCGCCCAGCGACTTCCCTCGCAACATGACTGGCCAGATTGCACTCATCAAGCGTGGTACCTGTTCCTTCGGCGACAAGTCAGCCAACGCTGGCAAAGCTGGAGCCGATGCTGCCATCATCTACAACAATGAGAAGGGTGAACTCTCGGGCACTCTTGGCAATCCCACGCCTGATCACGTTGCCACTTTTGGCCTCTCTGCCGAAGATGCTGCACCTTATGTCGCAACACTCACGAACACTACCAAGAAGCTTGATGCTATCGCTTACATCGATGCAATTGTTGATGAGATCATGACCACCAACGTCATTGCTCAGACAACTGCTGGTGACCCAGAAAACTGTGTCATGCTCGGCGGTCACAGCGACAGTGTAGCCCCTGGCCCTGGCATCAACGACGACGGCTCTGGCACCATTTCTCTTCTCGAAGTCGCCACCCAACTCACCAAGTATGAGGTCAACAACTGTGTTCGCTTTGCTTGGTGGGCTGCTGAAGAAGAAGGCCTGCTCGGATCAACCTATTACGCCGAACACCTCTCCCCTGCCGAAAACCACAAGGTTCGTCTCTTCATGGACTACGATATGATGGCTTCGGTAAATTGGGCATATCAAATCTACAACGCCACCAACGCAGAGAACCCCAACGGCTCAGGCGAGCTTCGTGTTCTTTACGAAAACTGGTACAAGGAGCAAGGCCACAACTACACCTTCATCGAGTTCGATGGCAGAAGCGATTACCTCGGTTTCCTCATGGAAGGCATTCCAAGCGGCGGTATTGCTACTGGTGCCGAGGGCATCAAGACCAAGCAAGAAGCCAGCATTTTCGGTGGTGAAGCTGGAGCACAGTATGATCCTTGCTACCACCAACTTTGCGACGACCTCCACAACTTGGACTTGACTGCTTGGGAAGTCAACACCAAGGTAAGCAACACTACGTATTCTCACACTTGGACATCTGACTGACATTACTACCAGCTCATCGCCCACTCTGTCGCCACCTATGCCAAGTCATTCGATGGCTTCCCCAAGCGTGTTACTCACGTCGAAGAGAGATCAGTGGAGCATTCGAAGAAGAGCTCGCCTTTGTTCAAGTATAAGGGCAATGAGCTCATCATGTAAACATGATTTTCCTTTGTTTAAGTTTATAGAACCCTATTAGATATTGTTTGAGCATTGAATTCAGGACAACTTGTCTTCTCGTCTTCTCGTCTACCATCCCTAACTTCCATTCAACAAAATCAACATAAAAGGCATATCGTGTCGTCATCGCGCACTACGATCTCGCCATTGCGTTCATGCGCCAGAATGTCTACATCAATAATCAGTGACAAGAATCCCTGAAATGTATATATAAAAAGGCAGAAAGTGCCTCTAGTTGATACCAACAATAGAAAACGAGCCTTTTCAGAACACTCCAGTGATCTCCGAGAGCGAAACCCGGAGCGTCGCGTACTCGAGAAATCGGCATGATCGGAGTAGCAGGGCAGACACATGCATGGCCGCGTCTCAGGTCAGTGAATATGATGGAAGTGAGCGCAAACCTTTACGCGAATAGTGTGGTAGTGAGACGGTTGATGATGAACAGAAGCAGCATCTCTGAATGAGAGAAACGAACAAGGGGTTGAAGGGTTGTTGACCCAATCTTTCCTCGACTCATCCGTGTTCGTCCAAGCGCAGACCGAGTCTTCTGTTGGCTCTGGATCAATGTATTCATGCCAGACATCGAATTCCAAGCGGAGAATGTCGCTCTTGGAGGCCAAATCCTCGCCGGTGGCCAAGAGTCGTTCCACGAAGCATTTATAGAACGGCAGCTCTCAAAGTGGCAGCAAGACCGAGGGTCAGAAGGGATAGCGTGGGGATTGATGATGCATGGTTAGTATTCGTAGAGTCGTCATATGGTGTGCCGGAGGCATATTGCTTTTCGGCGCTATCCTCCTTTATGCAATGGAGAGTGATGTTGATGTACATTGGAAGTCAATTGAACTCATGAGTTCGGGAAACGGTAACAAAGAAAGGCAACATAAAGTCATCACTGGCACAAGAAGAATAAAGCATGATATGGGATAGAGAAGAATATGCATTCTGTGGTTTCCGGCGAGATCTTTTATGTCTTCGCACCTGCAATTTATCCTTCTCTGACCAAAGGCTTTTGATGTGTTAAGTGATGAACATCCTGACCGGATCTCGCAAACTCATAGGCGAAGAAAATGAGCAGGGCCAGATCATTCCAGACATACAGAATGTAACAAGAAAGTACTCGCGGGCATGTGCTTCAGTTGTGTTTTCGGTTGATGAATCAAGAGAGTAGTAATCGATGCTTCTGGACAAGAATTAGCAAGTTGAAGGATGTTGAAGACACGAAATTAGCTTACTCTTCTGAGTAATCATACTTGGAAAAGGAACCCGAGAGTTGGACTTGTTGGACTCGCTCGTGCCGATTGATGTTCGTTCGCACTTGCTTTTGCATCTCGGCAAGGAGGTTCGATGAGCGATAGTGATGATGAGGTGCGCGTTGCTGTGAATGGTGGGTTGTTTCGTCTCAGGTCTTGGACAGCCCTCAACCAAGGTCGTTACAGATGATCTCGATCTCGGAGTCAGGGGTGGAGAGTTCATCCTCGTCAACGTAATCAGGAAGTTGGTCGACAGTGAGGTCTTCCCAGGTGTAGGAGTTTGTAGTAGGAACTTCGGGGTCGTGGAGATAGAGGTCGAGAAGGTCATCGTTCAGGACCGGACCTTCAGAGTCAAAGTGGGTACAGCAGCGGTCACCAGAAGAGAGGACATGGGTTTTGGAGTGAACCTCAGGGGCACTTCCATGGGCATCGGAGTCGAGAGTGAGATCAGGAGAGTGGTGTTCGTCGACAGTGGTGTTGAGATGCTCGCATGTGTAGTTTCCAGCAACAGCGTCAGCGACCTGGTTGGCGTGGCCTGTGTACTTGTCCAGCCAGACGCGAGAATCCAAAGCCGTTTCGAGATAGTTGCGAATCGAGAAGTCGATGATCTTCATAGCCGGGATAGAATCGTTTGAGATCTTGGATTCGAGCAGACTACTGACGGCGCCAGCAACCTCGAAAGAGATCTGGTAAAGTGGTCAGTTTTGTTACTGCCTGAATGCGTGTGTTGTGTTTACCTCGATGCAACAGTCATCAATCTCCATCAGGAGGCAGGTGACGCACTGAGACTTGTGGTAGCCGCAAGAATCACCGCACTTGATCACGATCTGTCTTGAGTCCAGCAGAGGCTCATCGCAGTGGATGCACATGGAGATGGTGATGGGGTTGTTGGCGGCAAGTAAGGGGCTGTTGTATGGGATGATTGAGGTGTACGGCATCTTGAAGATCAGAGGGGGAGCGTTGATGACGATGACGATGATGACAACGATGGTGATGTTTGTGGTGCGTATGTGATATGTGTGACTCGTGTTAGGGAGAAGTTGTTCGAGGCTTGGAGGAAGAGATCAGACGTGTAGTAACTCGGCAAAACAACAACAAGACACGGAACACGAAAGAAAACGAAAGTCTCGGCAAACGAGACGAAAGCCCCTTCTCCAACTTGAGCATCATATTGATGCTTACACACACTATAATGCAAGATATCTGGTTGTACATCGACAGTGCTTGTAGGTGGCTGATGAATTCTCCAAGCCCCTGAAAGTTATACCATCGCCAAAACCACATCACGAACATCATATATTCGTACCATTCAAGATTTGGTTCTTCCTGCTTTTGTAGCATTCTCACATCGCTTGACGATATATAACTTATATGCTCTCCACTTTTAGGCAAGAAGAACAAGATCTGCCCGATCTTGCTCAAACTTCCAGCAGCTTTTGCATTGAAGCCGATCAACGTCCGAGATAGAGCATCGTGTCAGAACTTGATACTTTCCATATAAGTATGTTCATCTCGAGGATATAGCAGCAATAGCTATCGCTCGTTTAGGATTTGTATACATACGAGACGGAGAGAATGCTTCCAAAAGGTCAAGCTCAGGATCATAGAAAGGCTACACAGAAGGAAATACAGAATAGTAAAAGGAAGTTTGAAGATTAACGTTCATCTCGATTGAGAAAGCAAGAGCTCAGAAAGGTTTGTGTAGTTCTACAACAATGGAAGACCTCTCATGCGTAGGCTGAGAGACCCAGCTCATGAAGCACCCTTCTCTTGTCAATCTCTGTAACCCCTGCGTTATGTAGAGCCGATTGACTGCCTCTTGCAGAAGTGATCAGCTGCATGGAAAGTTGAAGACGAACAAAGAGTGATTTACCTTGGTATTTTCAAATCAGAGATCTGATTGACGATATTCCGCATTTGTTGCCCTGAAACTGGCCAGCAAGGCGGTCGACCCGTGGACATACGTCGTCACTGTTGATGACTTCGTACTCTTGGATGTAAGTCTCCATTGCTGCCATGTTACGCCCGCCGAAGCTTTGGTGGTGAGAGCACTCAGAAGTTCTTCGATGAGACAGAGACCCAATCCTCGTCTTCAGACTCGGACTTGTCATTGTTGAAGTGGTCAAGGACGAAGTACTCAGGCTCGTCGATGTCGGACTGTGCAGGAGAGCCAACTTCGGTGGTAGCACACTCGATGGTAGGATCGGCATCAGAGAAGGTAGCGTTGGTGTGAGAAGAACCATCCTGCTCAGAGTCGAGGTTGTCAGAGATCTCGTAAGTGCCAAACTTCACGATCATGGGAGCACCAGCGAACGTCTCAGCGGGGATGTCGAGAGCCCAAGTCTCGATGGGAGGAGAAGTGGTCTTCAGGATGGCGAGGTGGTAGAAGATGATGACCTGGACTTCCTCAAGGCGCTCAGAGAACTCGGCTTCGCCATTGTGCTTGAGAGTCATGAGGCGGTTGAAATACGTCAAAACCGAGGGGAGCAAGCTGATAAACGTCAATAGCGTCTAGGGTAGACAAGGATCGGGACAGAGGCTCGTATCAGGAAGCAGAGGTGCTGGTTTCCATCAAGGAAGCAAGTGGAGCATGAGACGTTGTGGCCCTGCTCAGTCTTTGCGTTGCAGCAAATGCGCCTGGGGACATCCAGAAGTTCGTTGATGGCGCAAAGGGCGCAGATGGAAGTAACAGGGGTTGTCATGGTGCTATAACAGTAAGTAAGTAGGAACAGGTGATATAAAAACAGCACGAACAAAACTTGATTGTTGTTTGAGTCGATGGAGAGTGATATGCACTGTATAGTTGCATACACCGAGGTTGGTCGCGTAGAAAGAAAGGGGTTGATCAAGATAGAAGGACGCGCTTATATAGATAATAACAATATCGATCAGTTTAAAAATCACCGTTCCAGAATCACCAAAAAACGACAGAGCGTGGACTCTCCGACGAACCAAACAGCGCAGACTCGCAGACCACGAACGGAGCTAAACCACGACAGGGACCTCTTCCGTCGACAGATCGGTCATTCACACTCCAGAAGTCCCATCTGACGAAGACGTGTATCCTGCATCTCTTCAGGATCGAACCTTAGTTCGGAGACTGGTGAGAGTATATATGAGCAGATGAACCAAGGGGGATATCAGAAAGTTGGGGGCCACCATCTGAAGAGCTTGGCTGTACAACTGGTTCCAGGGATAATTTAAAGCTTTCCTCATATGTATACCGCAAGAGGTGCAAAGGCTTTCTTGCCTACGAGAGTAAATGGCTTCCTCTAAGTCCGGCCGGACACAGCTATGTGTTGATTGATAGGTCCTCGCTCGTGACATAGGTTCATGGGAATCTTAATTCCACCCTTACTATACCACAAGAGAGCTGTAAAGTTGTGCCATGCGTTTCGATAACCTTCTCACCCTGAGGTGAGGCCAAGTTCGTATGACCTAATTCTGGGCAGCCAGTCTGGAGGCAGGAGCTCTCCCTCATGTTGGTCAAAGCGATGTACTCACTGGCAATGTGGTAGTGTTTCTCCAGTACAGATGAAATGCCTTGTGAGACCTTCTTGAAAATAGCTGAGCTACTTGCACTCATCATGGTTCTGACATATATAATATCGATGCTGCACGAAAATAAGTAAGGCTTGATAAGCAAGAAGGAAATAAGGACAACTTCATCTGTCTTGATTGATCAATCGCCCCTTCTTCCTTTGACCTACGGGCAAGCCCCAACAATTTCCTGGACGAGACAAAGGACACTTTTCATAGAAAGAGGAAAATCTTGAGCAAACTTGTATCTGCTAAAGCACTATTCAAGCACACCAAATTCCTACCGAACAAACATCTAGATACGCTGCCACAAAAGCATCCAGAATGATGAGATTTCAGACAGTCCCCTTCTCTCCTAATATAGCGATAGCCATGCTAGACTCGTTCTTTGATTACAATCTGTTTGTCTTGCACACAAACTTGTCTCTTCCAACATGGCCACCACTGCCACTACCACTGCCACTGGCCGTGCTTTCGAAATCACTTCAATAAAAGTACCGGGATAGCAAATTGTAACGTCGTAGACCGGATACCGCTCCACAAATATCGTTATACATCGCTCTTGCCATCGTCTTAAAACCTTGAACTACTCATGCAGTGTGTCCGTATACCATTCTGATCACCGCGAGAGATGCGCCTCTTACAGTATGTTGTACCATCACCAAGCCCAGGGCGTTTTAAGGTGGCTATACCTCATTTTAGAGGATAAAAAGGCTTTGTTACCCATCGTCCTCCTTCACGACTCTACTTCTCGGACTGTTCGTGCAGAGTTTCCGTATACTACTCCAGTGACCACGAGAGATGCGATATTACAGTCTGTCATAGCGGTACGGAGCCTGAGGCGCTTCGTTCTGTGTAGGTGGCTCTGACTTCTGAATCATTGCGTGACGAGAAACCTGAAGTAGATGGCAGTACCAAGGGTGTTTGGAAGCCATGTTGGAAGACATTGCTGGATGACTGGTTGTGACATTGGAAGATAGTAGGAAACGGTGATATAGTCTAGGCATCCACGTATTGATCAGCAGGAAGCTGCATCTCAATAACGACTAAGGGCAAAAATTGAGCTATGCCAATGCACAAATGTATCCTACTCTCCTTGAGCAAAACGAAAGCTCAATGCCTCCATCAAAAGACAAAAGCTGTGGACGACTAGGGGATCGAACCCTAGACCTTCAGCATGCAAAGCAGACGCGCTACCACTGCGCCAGACGCCCAATGATGTAATTCACGCTGTAAATTAATTATATAAACCTTAAACAACATGCTAGCCTTAGCCAGTGGATATCATATGAGATTAGTAGAATCTCGAGCTTATACTATAGATTAGTACTATTTAGTCTACTTAGATTTAGTATCTGATGCGAAAACTGGATGGATGAATGCTATTGTTCCTACGCTGAGTAGCGTGCAACCTTTTCCTGTTCCTGAAGCATAGATTAGGTGCGAGGTAAGAAACACGGCGGTGGTCTATAGCTAATCCAAAAAGCCTGTTCTGATCCTATACACTTCTTTCCTCGGCAGTATGTGCGATGTGTGGTCATCCACCTGCTGAGCCCGTTCAAGTAATCGGCAGTGCATGAGTAGGCGTGGGGAAATCGTGCAGATCTGTATGCGGGGTTTAAACAAGTATCATGTACAGAGGAGCAACTCCCGCGCTCTCAATGAGGGGAACTCGGATACAGACAACCAGAATGCAATGCGACTCCCTTGGACCGGACTGTCGGTGCCAGTATAAAAGAGTTCTATTTCCTTGTGGTGACTGAGACTAAACACTCCACGCTTTTGAGATATTTATAACATTCTTACCTGATAACATGCCTGGTGCAACCAATGGTTCCAACGGCCACAGTGCCTCAGCTCTCTGCTCCGTCTCAGACTTCCTCAAGCAAGACTTCGACTATATCGTCATCGGCGGCGGAACAGCAGGCCTCTGCGTTGCCGCCCGCCTAACAGAGAACCCCGATGTGACCGTCGGCGTCCTAGAAGCAGGTGCAAATCGAATGGATGATCCTCAAGTCTACACGCCAAGTCTGTACCCAACGCTGATTGGACGTGAGAAGTATGACTGGTGCTATGAGAGTGTGCCTCAGCCTGGTGCTGGAGGTAAGACTATGTCACAACCTAGAGGAAAGGTCTTGGGAGGTTCGAGTGCGATTAATTATCTCATGTATGTGAGAGGGTCCAAGGAAGATTATGCTGCTTGGTGAGTTCTGTTTTGAGATCGTTCGGTTTGGACATCGAAACTCATCGAAACCTTCAGGGAATCATTGGGCAATAAAGGTTGGGGCTGGGAAGGTGAGCATAAACTGGCAAAGCTGTACTCGATATCGCTGACCATACTGTAGGACTTGCTCCATACTTCAAGAAACACCAGACCTATGATCCGCCTAAGAAAGAACACCCAAACAAGCAGTTTATGCCTATTGCTGCTAAGGATCAATACCATGGCAGTAGTGGTCCCATTCATACATCTTTCAACGATTATTGGGAGGTGAGGCTTCCTCGTGTGATGTCTTGTGGTTGGAGCCTTTGCTGACCACAATCAGCCCTTCGAAGAAGATTTCTGCAAAGCCGCGTACGAGGTTGGTGGACAGGAAGGTTCGCTCGTTGATGCATGGTCAGGCGGTAAGTTGTAAAACTCCAGACATGATTCTTGCACATACTAAATTCAATGTTCATCGCAGACCATTTCGGTTTCTACAGCTCTCTAGCAGCCGTGGACCGAACCAACGACAAAGGAAGAAGAAGTTATGCCGCCACGGGATACCTGCGACCAAATATCTCCCGACCCAACCTCAAAGTCTTGACCGAGGCTTTAGCAACCAGAATCTTGCTTGACGGTACCACTGCAACAGGTGTTGAGTTCTTGCACGGCGGTCAGAAGCACTCCATCAATGCATCCAGAGAAGTAATTCTCTCGGGAGGAACCATCAACAGCCCACAGCTTCTTGAACTTTCAGGCATTGGCGATCCCGATGTGTTGAAGGCAGCTGGTGTAGAATGCCTCATCGAGAACAAACGTATCGGCTGTAACTTCCAAGACCATGTCCTGGGTGGTATGCTCTACGACCTGAGAGACGGCCTGACATCTTTGGACTCTCTCCATGACTCGGAATACCAAAAGGCTATGGAAAAGGTATACCAAGAGACTGGTGAAGGGCCTTACGGTAGCCCTGGCATGCTAATGGGCTTCGTATCATACGCCTCGCTGGTCAGCGAGGAGGTTCTAAACGACACCATTGCCGAGATTCGCAAGAACTCGCTTGCAAAGACAGACTTCGAGACGCGTCAGGAGGAGACTATCATTTCGCAGCTGAGTGACCCTAAGTTTGCAAACATTCAGACTTTCTGTTCGTTGTACCTTCCCATTTTTGCTATTTTTACTGACACTTGCGAAAGGTATCGGCGCTCAGCTGGACGTGAGCCAAGGAGACAGCCAGATCAAGTTCTTCAACCCTCCGCCTGAGGGCAAGACCCGCATTTCACTTCTCGTTTGCTTGGAACACCCGCTGTCACGTGGAAGCGTTCACATCACGTCATCCGATCCGACTCAACACCCGCGCATAGACCCAGGCTACCTCAAGAACGGCGCCGATGCAAAGATCCTCGCTGAGGGCATCAAGTGGATGGACAAGATAGCCAACCAACCAGTACTCAAGCAGTCACTCGGCGAACGTATCCTACCACCTCAAAGTACAAGCATTGAGAATGAGGAAGACAGAGTTGAGTACGTACGAAACCACATCTCGACGCAGTACCATTTGATTGGCACTTGCACCATGGGCGAGGTCGTCGACGACAAACTGAAGGTCAGAGGTGTTGACAATCTGCGTGTCATCGATGCCTCGGTGTTCCCGACTCATGTGTCAGGCAACATCATGGCTACAGCTTATGCTGTTGGAGAGAAGGGTGCAGATCTGGTCAAGGCGGATGATGAGAGATTCTTGATGAAAGTGGACTCGACAGTAGGAGCCACCTCGATGTAACTTTGTGCACGTAGGCAGTAATGGAATAAGAAAGTTCAATCCTTTTGTGATGCATTGGTGGAGATACAAGAGTTGAGATACCTGACCACTCGAGCAACGATGCTGCTCAGCTCAAGCACTGTATGCCGTTACGGTGCTGCTGCTCTACCCTTCCAGACAAATGACAAGAAATGGTTTCGTCCACATACTCTGTTAGTCCGACTCTGAAAGGAAACACACTTGCCTTCATCTTCTGCAGACGTAAAGGTGGCAGACCGGCACCCTTATACTCCACAATCTCCAACAATCCATCTCCTCCAGTCCTGTATCTTCCACAGATCAGGCTGAGCTCTAGATACCCAGCTTCCTCGATGACAATCTCGAGAGGATTCACGCTGTCGGGTGCACTACCAACAGTCATTGAGCCATCCAAGTGGATGATAGCATCGGCATAGTGGCACAGCTCTCTACTCCATTGCCCTGCTTCACGTCTGTTGGCAGACCGTAGTAAGTGTAGCGCTCGATTTCTGATTTCAGAATGTCGAATCTTCAAACAGATAGCGAATAGAGTAGGTACGACTACATACTCGAGCGAGAAGGAATATTCTTGCGTCTGAGGGAAAGGCGTATATGGATTGTGTCCCATTCCACTGGCGGAAGATGGCTTTGGTCCGTGTTCGGCTCGGCATGGCGAAAGATACTCCTCTATGAGATCTAGGATGACGGCAGCTTGGTCATCGAAGCGGTCTATCTGTTTCGCATGCATATCCCTGGCAGTCGCGAGGATGAAATGCGAGTAGAACAGTTGGATCCGCATATATGAGATAGCACGGCGATTGGTATGACCATGGTCTTTTTGCATTGTTGCTAGTACCTGCAGCCATACTCTATGCGCATGTATAAGCTGGATTTGTCGCTGGAGTAGGTCCTGTCCTGGTGACAGAGGCAGAGAACGGCTGGCACAATGTACGATACAATCAAGAACCGCCGGTCGCTGATCCCCGAGGTTCAATATCGCAACATGTTGAGCTGCCAAAGCAAGCAAGTCAGATCTCCAGGTTGAGGCGGCAGATGCGAGCCTGTCAAGTGCCTGTTTTGCGGACTCGATTGAGACAAACATCGACGGGTCTGCCAAAAATCGCATGATGAGGTCCTGTGGTCCGTCCTTTTGTGTCATCCGTTCTCCTTGGAACTCGCAGCTCTGCGCAGCATACCAGTCGAAAGCAGCTGTGATATCTTTTGCCACTTGCTTGGATGAGAATTGCCAATGCCCAGCAGCGCCTTCTTTGATAGCTCTTCTGCCAAACTGCAAATGCTGCACAGCAAGACTGCATTCATCCTGAAAAGTCTCATATGCCACCAACAACAAACAACAAAGCAAGATCGGCTCCAGAGATCCCTTTCCACTAGCGACAAGCTTGATATACTTCTGAAGTGCAGCGGTGGCTTTACAATACTGGCTCAAATTCCTCTTCTCTTTGACCGGCGATGGCGGAGTGAAGAAACAATGATATCGTTTAGACAGACGAGCACTGGCGACGCTTGCGCAAGCTGCAATGGCGAGATAAATACACGGTTCGGTGCAAGAGAGCTGCAAAGACAAAGTAATCCATTCATGGCTGGGCGATATCAATTTCAATCCGGGAACGATATGCTGTGTGAAGAATTGGAAAGAGACGCGATCTTCCGACAACGTGCTGAAACTCAAAGTCGAAAGTGGTCGAGCAATTGCGACTGGAAGCAATACTGTCGAAGCCGGAAGGAGCAGTCTAGGCGCAGCCCTGTTGCCCTTGCCCTTGGTTTCTTTCTCCGGTTTATGGCCATCGCAACTGCGTCCAGTGGAGACGCAATTCCGACAATCAGGTTTTGTTTCGTCACATTTCACTTTCCGGATGCTGCGACAAGTGTTGGCGACCACGGTCTTGCGTTTCGTCGATAAATGGCCCACTTGCCGACACGTTCGGCATGCATTCTTGCTATACTTGGTACCGACCACACGCTGTCGTTTGGGCTTGACTTCCATACTCGAACCTGATAGGCATGTTTTTCGAGAGGCAGAGAGACAATCTTTAGGCGAAGATGATTGAGCTGTGGTTGGATCTGAAGGATGCATAAGGGGGCCCACATCTGCTGCAAGCTGATTGGCTGCTTCGATAAACCAGCCAACGAGAAAGATGAGGATAAATATGGTGTCTCTAGAAATCTGATCAGCGACTGCTGTACAGTGCATCCTGAGAGCGATTGATTGTGATGATTGGCCGGCTCGATAAAACCGCGAGAGAGCAGCCTGTAGGCATGGAAACAGTTCCTATCGACATACTGAGCTGCGAGCAATGAATATATAATGTGGTGGTTATCAAGTATGAAGCCTTCTATAACCATCCCTTCAATTCTTCTACTCTGATCTATATCCCAAACTCTTCGTTATCTTCATCAGAAATTCCTGCTTGCAATCATTCATCTTGCTATTGTTCGGTCCTGGAATGGCTTTATCACCAAGCGCGACCATAGCCATCGTTATTGTCAGTTGTGCTGCTTTCTGCCTCTGCGGCTATGCCATCTGGGCCGTCATGTTCAAAGACAAAATAGACACAATCGACAAAACGAGACCCCAAGGCGAACAAGCTCAGTACATGCGCGAGATTCGGCATAAAAACATAGAGGCTTTTGCTCGAGAGATCGGGCAGCGCGGGCCGCCTTGGGTGCACTATTGACCGCTTCACAAAGTTGGTAATGACCAACCACCGTTGTCTACAACCAGACATGTAAGACCATGTCCTTGGTGTTTCTCTAGTCCTCTTACTCATGAGTGTAGAGAATGCCGCTTGGTGCATGAACTCTGCCCCAAAGCCAAGAAATCTCAGTTCCACGTCGATGCAGATTAAGCTTATGAGTGACGGAGCTGGGCTTGGGCAGTGACAGGTTCAGGATTTGAAACTGGAGATGGTCCGTGATAGTGCGGTTGAACAGATTGGAAAGCATATCAGACATTCGAATTGTGTTGATCGACAAGAGCTAGCATGCGTGGAAGCAGATCCTTCACCCGGAATGGTTTCGTCTTTACGAAAGTCAGCAAATGAAACACTGGTCAAGGTCTTGATAGTACTCACGACTACTTCATCCATACCAGCATCGATACACGAGGCGATCTGCTCTGATCGAGCATTTGCTGTGATACCAATTATAGGCACATGTCGAATGATTTCCTCAGTCTGTTCGAATTCGCGAATGCGTCGCGCGCATGTCAGTCCATCCATGATAGGCATCTCAACGTCAAGCAGAATGATAGACAAAGGTATCTGTTCAATTCCAGTAGACTTGTGGAAAGTAGTGGTCGACAGAAGTTCAAGAGCGTCAAGGCCGTGGTCTGCAACATATACTCTGGCGCAACCTGTTTTACGAAGCTGCTGAGCGAGAATCTTTTGGTTGATGGCATTGTCCTCGACCACTTTTGACTGTTAGCAATGACCCATATCTTGCAACAATCGTACTCACGTAAAACATGAAGATCCGGTACTTGCGTCTGTTGCGCGGCTGGACCGTCCACCACTCGCATATGGTCCTTGATCGATGTTTGAGCGAGTTGTGCAGATGGTGGCTCAGGAGGCGACTCAATGCGGGCGGTCTCCACAAAGAAGGCAAACGTAGAGCCTTCTCCTGGCTGACTGCGCACACCAATTTGGCCGCCTTGCAATTCCACAAGCTCACGACTGATGAATAAACCTAAACCGCTACCACCATACTTTTAAGTAAGACAAGTCAGTGACATTTTCTGTTGCGTGGACTGATTTCATACTAACCTGTTTGTATGTCTTTGGTGAAGCTTGACTGAATCTATGGAAAAGATGACCCATCTCGGTCGGCGTGAGGCCACAGCCAGTATCTCGTACACTGAAGATTAGATAAACATCTTCGCCAATGGGGTCGTTCGTTATCGACATTCTCCGGGCTAGCTTTGGACGCTTTTCTTCACGAGGCGCTACAAACGTTACTTGACAGTCGTCGGCAGTAGGCCTTGTTCTTGACGCGGCGAGACTTATAACAATACTTCGCTCGCTTGAATTCTTGGTGAACTTGATAGCATCTGTGTCATATCATTAGAACAAACGTTACTCCTGGTTGGACGAAGATGCTTACTGGTCATCAAGTTGAGAATGATTTGTGACAACCTCCCTGGGTCCAGTACGACATTGTCGATGGCGAGATCGATGAAGCTCTGCTGGATCTCCAATGAGCCTTGGATGTTGTCGTAATCGAGCTCTGCTTTGACCATCTTCAAGACTTGTTGCACTGTTTCTGATGGGCGAACTTTCTCAGGTGCGAGGACCAGCAAATTGGAATCCAATCGACTGAACGTCAATATCTCTTCGACGATGACCTTTTGGTGGTTAGCGCATAAGTGAATACTGGCTGCAATGTCAGCGAGTGTATGCCGTAGACCAGGTGTCAATACACTGGCTTGCGCGTCATTTGACACTGGAGGCAAGGATGTGACAATGCTATCAGCGAGCAACAATATCGCACCCAAAGGGTTGCGCATCTCGTGTGATACCCTGTGAACCATTAGCCAATTCAGTTTCCACTTCAGGTGGGATGATTTCATACATGTCGATGAAGATTTCCGATCTCCTCTTGGTCTCTAACGCATCTTGTAACCTCTGTTCGGCCAGCTGTTTGCTGGTCGAGATGTCCCTCAGCCAGACATACACATACTCCAAGTTGCCATCTTTGTCGTGTCGTTGTTGAGCGCTTATCTCAAGCCAACGAACTTCACTTTGCGAGCATGTTGATTTGACACGGAACTCGGCGCTTGCAGCTGTTCCCTTCTCGAGGGCAGAGCTCCAGATCTGGCTGACTGCTTCAAAGTCTTCATCATGCACAGCATCTCGCCAGGCAAGTCCACCTTCTGCAGCTTTGTAGAATTGTGCTCTACTCATACCGAGCAGCTCAAGATATACATCATTGACATATACACAGTGACCGTCGTCTCTATGCATGCACATGCCAATCGGAGCATCGCGCAACATCCTGGTGAAATTCTGTTCTGTTTCCTCGGCCTTCATGGTCATGGTCTCGAGCTGTCGAGACAGAGCTTTGGCAATTTCTCGGGACTCCCGCTGTTCCGTGGGTAGCGAAAAGAGTGCGGCTGTTTTGAAAAGCATGTCACGGATCGATTCGACGAACTGACGAACACTGGGACTTATTGCTCTTCTTGGATTAAGGCCTAACACCTTGACGCCAAGGATTCGTAGGCCATCCAAGGCCATAATAGGCAAGATATAAGCTGTGTCGACAGAACTGGCTTCAGATTGTGACATTGTCAGGTCTTGAGGGAGTGTGTTTTTGCTCCGTTGAAGAACAAAGACTTCACCAACAGAACCTTTCAATGCTTCGAAGATTGCAGGCGATAGGTGTTTTTGCAAGCCGTCGATATTGCAAGAGGCCTCGAGCTGAAATGTATCTGCACGCTGTTCTCCCAGCATCTCGGTGGCAGTATATACGACTGCATAGGATATATCACGAGCATTAGACTCGATAGTATGCACAAATACCTGCCAAAGATGGTGTAGATCGGCGACCTTTGAGAAGGATTCCAGCAAAGATTTGGAAACTTCCTGGCGATTCCTCTGCAGGACCTTTTCTGTAATCTCTGTGAATTCGGCCAGGACGCCCAGATAATGGCCATCGTCTGACGGTATGGGAAGAAAGACTAGGTCAAAAAAGCAGCTCTCGGGGAAGCCATATCGTGTCAAGGTCAGTTCGTAGTTCCTCTGGGCTATAGACTTTCCTCTCTTAATGCCAGACTTGATCATCTTGACAACCTCAGTATGAACGGCTTCGCCCCAGACTTGTCTCAAGGGTTCACCGAGTGGGGCAGGATGCATTTCGCCGACAACAAAACGAGCTTGCTCGTTGTAAAGCAGCAGCATGTCATTTCCCCAGTACAAGACGCGGGGCTCTCTTGAGGAGAGGATTGTAGTATACATCTGCCTGAGCATGGTGGGCCAAGATTGTATGGGGCCGACAGTCTTGTCTTGCCAGTTGTGGTTGAGGACGAAGTCAAGCCAGGGATCTGTAGTTGGCCTGGGGTACAACAGCCAGTCGACAGTCAAGTCATCGAAAGGAGCGTTCATGTCGAAGGTTCCCAGACTAGAGGAGCAAGTCGAAGCAGAGGCGACGGAAGCATTGTCCGAGTCTTGACGTTGCAAAGGGACGTTGTCTACAAGCAGGGATTGAGCCGAGGCTTTCTTGTCTGACGACGGGGTTGGAACATGTTCAGGAGGGCGATGGAAACAGAATACTGCAGTCCAGGACGAGGCAATGCTCCTCGTTGCCCAGGGTTGGTTGGCGAAGGAGCCGAGTTCGTGCGTGGTTCTTGGGTCGGGTCGCGGATGGCAGCGGGCAGAATCGAGGAGCGAGGGGAGCCATGTCGACGAGGGCGAGGATCGGGATGCGGTAGCTACGAAGGCGTCAAAGGCGGTGTTGCAATAGAGAAATGCGGCCGTCGCATGATCGAGGATGAAGGTGGGTCGATGGTCGTCTGCGACAAAGTCGATGAGAAGATGGAGCTCAGGCGGGATTTTGTTCGTCGGCGTGTACGGTGATGCAGAGGCATCGACGTCTGCGACCATGCCTGACCACAACGACTCTTTTAGGAATGCGCGAGGCGACAGGCAATTTGTCTTTCATGCTAACTGACACGACTTTTCCCATACCGGCACTGCCGAGGAGCTGAATCGTGTCTCTGACGTTTGGCGCCCTCCGCCCAGCCTTAAATCTCATCCTTCTGTACGAACTGCCAAGACTACCTCCTGAATCCTCCATGCCACCACTTCTCACACTTATCACGTCGAATATCCTTGTATTTGTGCAAGATTTCTGGTAATGTCATTAATTGATTACTGCTTATTTAAATACTCTCAATCGAAAAGGACCAGCCATAAAGAGCCGCCAATAATTGTCGACACAACCACGATGGTCAATATCGCTGCTCCTGCCTTGTCACCAGTCGTGATCGTCCTCGTGAAAATCGACGGTTGGAACTTGGGTCCAGTACTTCCTGTGCCAGCGCTGGGATTACTCGTGCTGTTACCGCCAGTTGACGTTGTCAATGGTGGAGTAAACGCATTCTCAGTATGCACATCAAGCATCAGTGATTGAATCACTGCAAGTGCTGACATTTCTTGTCCCACACCATATGTGCCATCCCACACTGTAGTGTTCCATTCCTGTCCACAGATAAATCCTGTGTTTCCTCCGTCGCATTGCCCTGCTGCTCCCTGTGCCGAAGCGCGTAGATAGGGGTATATCGTGTCGTGCAACGAGGGAATGAGTTGTGTTGTCACTGCCAACGTGCGAGCGAGGTATGAGCGGAACGACAGTTGATCGGTATCGCAGTTACCAAGAGGCTGGCACGTAATCTCGACCATGATCTTGTTGCCCATCGACGCTGGGAAGAATGTGCTCCATGTCGTGTTGAGAAGACCTTCGACAATGTCTAGCCAGTTTTGATCTGATGTCTGCAGTATACATGTTAGCAGATGCTTTGACGCACTAAAATATGGCTGAACATACATGATTGTACATGTACGCTGCGCCGCCGATCGCGGCGGCATAGTTGTACGTCCATTGGAAGTGGTCCACTGAACTGCAATTGCTTTCTGTTGTCGTGCCGTCGAAGACCTGATATGTCTCGCCGTCCCAGAGCGAGACACCAGTGTACCACTGCCATGTCTTTTCAGCCCAGTCAACGTATGTCGCATTGTTGGTATAGCGAGCGAGCCGAGCGGCTAATTGGAACAGTCCAAGATTCGATATGGAGTTTTTGTAGTCGTAGCCGGCGTTGAAGGTGTAAATTTGCCATCGAAGACCGCCGTCGCAGGTACTGGTATCCCATCGTCCGGCCATTTCATTGAAAACTGCTTGTGCCAGTGAGAGCCAGGAAGGCGCATTTGGATCTGTCGGTTCAGGGAAGTTGAGTTCGGCGGCGTCCATGGCGGTGAATGCCCAAAAGACCTGGTCATCGTTTCCTTCGTCCTTTGTCTGATTTGTTGGTAAGAAGTCGTCCCCTGTTCCAACCTGGAATTGGATGGCCTGAGAAACGATCGAGTTGTAATAGTCGTCACCGGTATAGTACCAGTAGTCGATCATGTGGCCAAACATTCCACCCGCCTCCCACCAATAGTACGGACCAGGCAATATACCAGGCGTGCCGCCAGTATCATTGCCTTTGTACCACGCCATCAAACCATTGGCGACTATCGCTGATGCATTTCGTATTGAATCTGTTGAAGGTCAGATCGTGGACTACACTTGAGCGACATGCGAGAACCGTGCGTACCTGCATTTGTAATGTCGAGAGTTACAGCGTTCGCAAGGCTTGCGAACAAGACGGTACTGAAGCAGAATATGCCAGATTTTGAGAGCCCCGGAGACGCCATAGATTACCAGACTAAGTGAGAGTGTGGGTTATGCTGCGAGTCGACAGGATGCCAAAAGGTGTAGACTGATCTTCAATGCTAAGCATTGTCAAGCAATGGGACACTTCTTGTTTGTTGCCGTTGAGACAATGACGACGGGTGGCAGGAGGCTGCCGGCTATCCGATTTGAGATATGCTTACGACGACACGACAACCAATCCATTTTCAGCAAGGCTCGCGGCTGAAGAATTCGTATGCAGACATTCCCTGCTTAACTCAGGTATTCCCTTTGAGACCTGCTGATTGATCAGCGCGAATCACGGGTTTTGATTCTTGATATAGTCCATCTTATGGGTGTCAGGAACAGGGACTGCTTTCGAATCCAGAGTCTGACCTGCCGTGCACCATCTTTACGGCTCCAAGAACATGGTTCTCAACGTCCCCAGCCATGATGTAAGTGCCTTCCACAGGGTCCGTCGCTCAAGAGTAAACTTCTTGTATTGTATGTCGTTTGAAGGGCCTACCTAGGCCCCATGGGGTCTTCCATTGCGTCGTCACCAACAGGGGCGCACCGTGGGCGCGTGCGACGATATTTTTGAATTTCGACAGCCGGGGGTCTCGGCCCGCGTAGCTCCAGAGACAGCGTCAGCGCCTCCAACAGCCTTGCCGCGAGCAAAGTGTGTGACACTCCGAAAATGTAGGCATCATCGTGTAGGATTGAGACAAAAAATCGATTTATTATTGAGCCTTTTCGCTGCGGAGGTGTGGTCTCCGGCACGACTACAAGAGTGCTGAGTGCTGGTAATAGCTTCTCGGAAATAACCCACTGGAAATTAAGAGCTGAGCGGCAATCCTCGTGTGGCAGCGGGAACCATCCAATGATCCCTCCTGTCGTTGCCGCTCCACAGTTCCATTTCCTGGGAAACCTTACCCAAATCACTTCACTTGCCAATGGACGCGCGAACGTTACTGCAAGCACGCGAACTTCCTGAGACTCACGGTTGCTGCAAGGTGTAACAAACTCAATCCACAAAGCCACATGCGTCGCTCGAACTTTCACTATCCGCATGAGCCACTTTACGCATGGAAGGTGATCAATTTCTCACTGGCAATATCGCTGGGAATATTAAGCACCAGAGTCTCCATTTTCTGAAGCAGAGGTGAACAATGATGTGTCGAACGCAACAGTTAGGCTCGCCTACATTTGCAATAGTGGCACTCCGGTCTGAATTCGGACGAGCGAAGTGGTTCGGTATCTCGCATTCAGCCAAAGAGAGACAGCCTTATCCGTGGTTTGGGCGATGTTCTGATCATTAGATGCATGACACACTCTCAACAAGCAAACTGGTCCTCAAGACAGAAATCAACGCCTCTCGTAGTGTGACCGTGCCATCGGGAGCTATGCGTAACCCATGGTGTTGCAACCTGCCAGATTAGGTGGGGTTTGAGGGACAATGGTAAGTTAGGTAGTGAATAGATGTTCATATAGGGGGCATGATAAGTGGTCAATGTAGCTAATCATTTACATGGAGAAGACGAAGCGCGCGCCAAACTGACTAATTCGCAACCGTTTCGACCCAAACGACCGGGTACATTCTTGCTAAAAATGGGGCCAGGAATGTGAATTGGAAACAACGGCTATATATTACTTGTGAATGTCAGAAATGTTTGATAAGTAGTGTTCTTGCCAGAGTGATGCTTTGGTGTAAAAATTCGATCTGCTTCCTGTTCTACCCTCAGAGAAATCCCTTTTCTACTGATCCTTTCTAGCTGCTCAGATATTCTCTGCAGTGTCTGCTCGTACTTGTCCTGTGTGCTTGTGAGCCAACTCACTGGGCGATTACTCTTGACCATGTCAGTGAACTCTCAGCCACACCTCACCGCGACTGTGGTATACGAATATGTTTGGAAGGTCGACGATAGATCAAAGCAAACATCAACATATACCACAACGTACATTGACTCGCCTGGAGATCACACGGCATATGCTCTTGTTGTCAACACGGCCCTCCCTTCATCTTTACAGATCGAGACTGTCGGGATCCCATATACGATCGTTCCTGGAGAGATCACGACACAACATGCCTCAGCAACAGTGGCCACACATAGGCCAACGACGCCTTTGTTACAAGCCAATCGTGCTCTTGTGACATCAGCAACCAGCCTATCTGTTTTGGCGTCTGCATCATCCAAGGCACCTTGCCACGGGATTTTCTCAGGCCCGATGCTCTCGTTGTATCTCACATATCTCCAGATTATCCTTGCATGCCTAGCCTTAGGTGGTTATTGCTGGTTCCGCTGCCTAAGGCATCTTCGCAGCCAAGACGACGGACTTGAAAAGGGGCAGGGCGCAGTCTTGAGTCTAGGGAAACCAGCGAGTGACAAATCTACGGGGTTGGCTGAGCACAAGTCGCAAGATGGATGAAGTTCATCAGCAGCGCAATCTTCGACGCACTCCATTCAAGACCGCTGTCTATTGATGAAGTTGGAGGAGAGCTGGTCGACGAGGCCAAATTTGGTGCACACCACGACTTTTGCCAAGCAGCCCTGCTTCCCGCAATACGTCGTTTCCAGCTCCGACCGCCTCACAGTGGCCTTTTCAATATGGTCAAGCACCTTGGTCGATGCAATGCCTTGATCATAGTATAGCAATGTTTTGCTCAATTTAGCAGGGTACCGACATGTGAACGTGATGAAGTCCGTTGGGCTTGGCTATCTCTCATCATCTGCGTGTGTCCTGCTGACTGGTTGCACGGCCCCCTGTCTCTCAGCTCCTCAGTCGAACGACCCCTGGCCGATTTTCTCATAAACACAGCATGTCGCTGCAGCATTCCCCATCTACAGGTTTTTCTCAGCCGCAGTGTCACCAACGCCGATATCCCGACTTACTCAGGCTGTGTATCACATGAAAATTGCGAAAACAGTCAAAGGTCCAATTCTCAGCTGAGGCAGGCTTTCGAGGCTGAGGCATACTGTTTATATGCACGACTGCGGTAAGCTACAGCGACAAGACGAAAAAATTGCATGTGCTCGCCCATCCTTTCGAGTCGGTCTGACAATATAATAATGTCGTCTGGTTCCGTTTTCCTCAACCTTCATTGATCCTGATTGTACATAACTCAATTTTTACTATTGACGCACCACTCGAGCGTCCTCATCTGCATACTCACTCAGAATATCAGAACTCTATACAAACTCTGACACTTTTCACAATGCGACCTGCTTCGGAGCCTCAGAGACTACTAGTCTTCTGCGACGGCACTTGGTGTGGTCCGGAAACTGATACCCGAACCAACATCCAGATCCTGGCAGAAATGACTGGCATCGACATGAAGAACCCAAGAGGATCGAGAGAACTCGAAGACCCAGCACGAAAGCTTCGAGCCAAATACTTCAACGGTATCGGTCTGGGAAGCACCTTCTTCGCCTACCTTTTCAATGGTGCGACTGCGAACGATATAGGCGACACTTGCGTTGAGATATACCAATATATTGCCCAGTACTACCGCGAAGGAACTGAGGTCTGGTTGTTTGGTTTGAGCAGAGGTGCCTACACAGTACGATGCGTAGTAGGCATGATCAACAACTGCGGCATCGTCAACAACCCGTCTCGTGATCTGTGCGATCAAGTTTATTGCATCTACTCCTCTCCATACCTTGCTGATAAACCGTCGTCCCCCCAGAGCGAAGAATTTCGAAAAAGAGCAAGCTGGGATGTCGCAACGCCAATCAAGTTCATGGGTCTCCTGGATACTGTCGGTAGCATCGGCATACCTTCCTTGGACGCTGGCAATGGACCTTCATACCCTACCCTTTGGGATCAAGTCGTTTCAAGCAGCGTGGACCAAGTCTACCATGCCTGCTCTATCCACGATCGTCTGTCACTCTTCCAACCGTGCTTGACGAAGCGCGACCGTGATAATGGCAAAAGTGCGCCCACTATCCATGAGACATGGTTCCCGGGTTGCCATTACGACCTCGGTCGTCAACGATTCAAGTTCCTGCGCAGCAGAGCAGTCGATCTTCTCGAACGTCTTCTCGTTGCAGTTCCAAATCTTCTCTCTGGTACTATAGAGCCCAACGGCGTCCTAGCTGACGTCGTGCTACGCTGGATGCTCCAAGGGATCAACCACGAGATGCCCACCCAGACCGCCATTCCAAAAATCGAATCAAAAATCGCAAAGCTCGGCTTACAGATCAAATCTGGTCGCGATGACGTTGGTTCTGGTGATGTCTACTCGCCTCAGAAATCACTCTTGTACGCTCCCTTTGGCAGAATTATCTCGTTCTTGCCTCAACCCCGCGCGGTCTACGATGCCATTTCCGTTCTCATGGCTATCCGCGATCGACGTATCCCAGACGAGGGCGCGCATGTGTTTCCGTACAAAGACAGCTTTGAAGGTGGAAAGAGGAGCGTCGAGGAGCTGGGTGAGGTGACCAAGAAGAGATACCCAAGTCGCACGTATGAGAGCTGGCAGGCTTGGAGTGCATACTTCCCGCAAAAGGATGATCCTGTGTTTAGAAATAGTGATATTCAAGGAAACGGCAAGACTGTGAAAGCTGACGAAGAGCAAGTTGGTGGCAGTGAGCAGTGATCGAAAAAGGAGGATGGGGGTCTGGGTTCATCTGTCCCTTGTGGAGTTTTCTGGTTAATATGGATAATATGGATGACATTACATATTGTACGTAACTACCAGTTGGGATTGTACATCGTTCTTTCCATTCATCAGTCTTGATCAACATTATGCAGCACTGCAGCTTTTGACAGGTATGACGTGTGAATTTTCCTCGATGCAAAGCATGTCATCTGCAGCCAGTGAGGTCGATGAGCTCCTTCCTCAAACTGACTACACAACTCACGAGGCCAACAAGCTGCAAATGTACTGCCTCAATGCAAAAACAAGAGGTTCTCTAACCTTTTGAAAGGAGAACGACAAGTCTCTCGATGGCTCGAACTCATGTCCTCCAGATCCAACTTTTGAAACTCAATAGAACAGAGCTTCCCGTAACAAATGCGGCGGTGGCTTAGTGGCTAGAGCGCCTCTTCCATCAGATGGCTCACCACATTATCACCAAATCCCTCCTCCGCGTCTCGGAACCAGAGACATCTGATTGATGATGATCTGTGATCGGTGGCGTCTCCGTGTGCTGAAGACTATCACAATCTTTTGATCAATCTTACCTCCGTCTCGAGGTATAAGAGAAACAAAGGCTGCCGAACTACACAACATCATTCTTATTGGAAGTTTTAGCCTCCAAAGGAATCTTCTTTGTGGAGATCATCATGTTTTCTATAGCTACACCAACAAGCCGCGCCACATGGGGGGAGCTGAATTGTGAGTAAGATCTACCTGCCTTCACGGGTGTGTAGTCATTATCGGTTGTTTCCATCGTCATCAAACACGACATTCTTTAGTATGTGCAGAAGTTCAGTTGTACATTCTGTTTGGCTTGTTTGCTGGAAGAGCAATCATCTCGATTAGATAAGGGATATCACAATGCACCAGACCGAAGCGAATTAAAAAGCAAAGAGAGCAATTTTCGTTTCTGAATACAGCATTATAAACATTAGCTTAGTGAAAAGGACCGTGGTAACCTTTCTCTAGGTATCAAATTCTCCAAAAAGACAGACTTCCTCCTATATTTTTTCCCATATCGCATCATATCAAGTCATCTTCCCAGAAATCCACAAACTTAAGCAACGGTGACGAAAGCACCAAGAGCACAAGGGTTGTAGTCATTGAACAGGTTAACATCAACCGAGTCAGCAGTGCTGAAAGTATAAGTGACAAACTTTCCAGCAGCGCAAGCACCAGACTCAATCAAATAAGCGTTGCCAGGCTGGGGAGCAAAGCTGTAAACAACCTTGCCATCCTTGGAGACATCGATCATACCAGAACCAGACAAGCTGTAGCCAGAGGTGGCGAGATCAGAAGCCTTGGGGAGGGAGAAGTAGGTGCTGCAGGTCTTGCCTGCATCGCCCTGGGGGATGTCAAAGCCGACGTCGGTCTTGGTGTCCTTGTTGACGGTGATGTTGTAGCCGTTGACGCCGTTCACGCGGAGGGCGTGAGGGTACTCGTAGGCGCCGGCCTTGAGGTCAAGAGGGCACTTGCCAGTTGCGGAGGCGGAAGGAGCAGGTGCGGACGAGGCAGGTGCAGAGGAAGCAGGCTTGGAGCTCGTGACGGCAGAGGAAGCGGCGCTGGAAGGCTTCATGGATGAAGCAGGGGCACTGGACTGAGGCATGGAAGAGGCAGGAGCGCTAGAGGGTGCCATGGAAGTTTCCTGCTGCTTCGAAACAGTGACATACTGGGTAACAGTGACGGTCTGGGCAGGGGCGCAGGTGCTTCCAGAAGCAGGCATGGTGGAGGCAGGAGCAACGGGCATTGAGGATGCGGGCATTGAGGACGCGGGCATCGAACTGGCAGGAGAAGCGGGCATCGAGCTGGCAGGAGGAGCGGGCTTCGAGCTAGCAGGAACAGGTGAAGGAGTCATAACCACGGATTTTGTGATGGTGTCGGTCTTGACCTGAGTGGTAGGGCAAGGAACTGTGAGGGTGGTAGATGCGGTCACAGTGATGGTCTGCTTGTTGATAGTGACAACAGTTGGGGTGGGGCACACAGTAACGTAGTCGGTAGTGAAAACCGTGGTGTAGGTCGTCTTTTCGGTGTAAGTAGAGGTGGTAGGCATCATTGAAGAGCTTGCTGTGGCAGAATAAGGGATGAAAGAGGAGATCAGACCACTGGAGCCGAAGGGGTTCTCGCCAAGGCAGCTGGCGTACTCAGAAGCACACTGAGCCTGGTTTGCAGAGAGACCATCAACGGGGGTGACTCTGCAGGTATTGTAGGCTGCGTAGCAAGCACCCTGGCAAGCTGCGTTCTGAGAAGCGCAATAAGCCTGGTTGGCCGAAAGACCATCAACAGGTGTGGTTCTGCAGGTGTTGTACGTGGCAACACAGCCAGTGGCAGATGCGCTAGGAGCAGGGGTAGTGCTGGCGGCATTCACAGGCTTGGTAACGGTAGCAGTTTTGACACACGAAGGGCAAGGAACGGTCAAAGTCGTAGCCTTTGTGACAGTGATCGTCTGGCTGTTAATCGTGACTGTTGTAGGCTCCGGACAGTACGTCACATAATCAGTTGTGTATGTTGTCGTGTAAGTTGTGTAGTTACTGGGGCTAGGCGAAGGGCTGACCAAAGTCAAGTGGCCAGCAGTTGAGATGCAAGAAGCTCCACCAGGGTAGGAGTGGGCGGGATTGCAAGCGTAGCTCACCACTGAGGAGCTTGAAGAACTGGCCGAGCTCCAAGAGGAACTAGGAGACGAAGAGGATTGCCATTGCGAGCTGCTAGAAGGCTTCCAGCTGGAACTCGATTCCCACTTGGATGAGCTCGAAGACTCAGTAGAGATCCAAGAGGAGCTTGAAGATGTGGTAGGCTCGTTCCATTTAGAAGTAGAATCCCAGCTTGTGGATGTGGTGTTCATGGGCCAAGCAGTAGCGAGGGTGGTGAGGAACGAGAGGACCGAAACGGCCTTGATGGAGTTCATCTTGAGCGAGGAGTTGAGTGAATGACTATAGAGGGAGAAGATGCTTGATGCTGCTGATGGGAAAAGAGAAACGATTGCCAGACGAGGATGCCTTCTTATATACCACTCACCTCAAAATCTTTCACCAGAGTTCACATCTTGGATGAAGCATATCAATGGTAAAGTCGGAAGCTTTGCCCGGCACGCTCGTACTCACCAAGACCCAATCCTCTAGGGCTGCATCAAGCAAGCGCAGGATAGCGGAGAAGAAGGATTGCGGCATGCCCGTATTCGTGAAGGCGGGACGACAAAAAGGTTCTTTTCCCATGGCTAGTCCACATATGACATCAAAGAGAGGTCTTTCGTACGGTCTCAAACTATTTTTGTCGACATTGAGTTGCCATGGCTTGGTACAAAGTATACCATTGCTGCTTTCCCCAGGTGTCAGTAGCTTTTTGAACTTAGCCGTTGCGATTAGGGTTGGCCGTGCGCCAAGGGACCATGCCAAAGGTAAATGCCACAATCGCTATCTTTAGACCGTTGCGAGCAGAGATCTGGCGGAAGATTTCCACACGCGCAGGATCTTTTGGTTTTAAGCATGTCTTGGGCTCGTCATGGGCGCAATCTAGTCAGTACTAGGCATCTGGAAATACGACCCGGGTGCAAGCGGCTATCGATCGCGGGGTTGCATTCCAAGTCGTCAACTTGAGGAACTGGTAAACGCGGAGGATGCTCGAGCGACGGGCCGAGTAATGTGTGGAGGTGGGACGTACGGTCGTAGGATTCTGTAGCATTGGTATCCAATTGGAGACACTTGTGACTTCTACTCCTCTTTGCGTTCTGTCGCCTGGCATCTTCGTGTTTTGCTCGCGTTCCTGGACAGCAACCCGTACTCTCGAGAAAGCCATTGAATCATGACGTCGATTCTGTTCGTGATGGTGGATCTGGAATTTAGCTCACGAGAGTATGCATCAATGTGCTTCTTGCAAGGCATGGCTTGACAAAATGATCAGTAACCCAGCTTTCACAGGCTCAACATATTGTCAGGTAACCGAATCCATCGATCAACACTGCATGCCCTGAAGATCTTCAATCTTAGTAGAAGCCAGTCCTTCGATAGAGGGCTGTGCCTGCATCTCAGGAACTTTGGTTGATCCTAAAGCCTCCCATTGTCGGCGCGCTCGCCATTGAGAGCTACATCTATCAAAACGTGCCAACTCTTGGTAAGGCATGGCATATTTTGTTTTTCCGCATCCTGCTTCGTGTATTGACCTCTACCATGGCCGATACTTTGTCCTGTATGCAGTGTTTTTCCATTCAACCGTACGAGGAGCCAAAGAAACGGACAATTGAACATGCCATGACCCGCGATCTTCAGCATCGAGTCTGCAAACGTCTTTGAGACATTGTCGTAGAGAAGCTTGCAACGTCGACGGCAGAGCGTCATGAGACGGCGTTTGCAACCGCGGTCCAACGCAGAAGTCCTCGTTTTGTCTCACGGACACGACGTTGAGTGCGGCAAAGAGCCGTGAGTGAGACCATGTCTTGCTACTGTAGATGCGACATTTCTTGGATGCGATAGGGTATGTCGGGTGTCAGCGATGGTCTGCTGTTAAGAGGCATGCAAAGAGAGTGAACGCGTACTGCACGCGCGCCGGGAATTACGGATGACACGACTTCTGGCCTAGTAGGATATGTCCGCTTCCGAACTTCTGTCTTGGGTATGACCCTGTTGGCGACAAGAGAATATTTTGATAGACACAGATTTAGTTCTCTGTGCTGGACGATGAGCCAGTAGAGAACAATGAGGCGAAGTGGCTTTATCAGTAGATATTGTTACATGTGTTGCCCGCTCTATTCACGTATCACGGGTCTCTTTGTCGAGTCAACGATCGGACGAAGGATTCTGGAAGAAAGCATTGATTGAATTATTCTATTGTGAAGCAACGAAATACTGGAACAGCAGGAGCAAAAGCCATGTTATCAGGAATAGCAAAGCTAGAAGAGCTTGCTCAGCGACCCACATACCAACATGAAGGCATGCTGAACATGATATCGCTGCCAGAATGGATGATACGGGGTCGTACCAGAGACATCCGACGATCTTGGCCTCGGTCGGCAACTCGCGGATCACGCCCGATCGAGGATTCAAGCCTCTGAACCATGAACATCACCTTCCTTCCTCTCTTTACCCCTCTCAATAAAGAGTTCACGCTTCCAGCCAAACCATTTAGTCATGCGCTTGGCAATGCTACGCAACATGATGGGATTGATGGTGGGTGACGGGTGCGGGCGGTGAACAACGATCGTTCTAACACCCTCACATCTCTCCTCGTCCTGTTTGAGTGTGATTGCACTGCCTTGACTTTGCAGGATGGAGAAACCGGCATCGATCATGGCGCTCAAGAAATGCTGCCATGAAAAAGAACGCTGCGATTCCCCGCCGCAAGATGGAAACATGTGATGGAAGATTGTCATGTTGTCGTGCTTGACGGGAATAAGACTGAGAGGAGCTGGGGGCTTGGAAGGCGGGATCAAAGCAGTGGGTAGTGGTGATTGGGACGATGTTCCCGATACCTCCGGCTTCTTTTGACGCCTGGTCTTGTTGCTGCTTTGCAGAAGCGATGGAGCCTGATTTTCGTCACCCCAAACAGTCTGCATCTCGGCAGGAGCGACAGACTGGCTCTGTTCATGCATGCGGCGCTTGTACTCCTGGTAGCGGACATCGTCTCTTTCAGCTGCAACTTCTACACGGTACTGCTCGCTCTCATGAGCACGCATCAGGTCGAGGTCCTCGTCGATACTGCTTGACCAAACCCCATTTTCGCCTAGCTTTTTTGCCCATTGTGACCTGAAAGCCTGCCAGAATCGATTCAAAGAAAAACGAGATGCAGTTGCTTGCTTCAACCATTGCTCGTTCTTCATTCCCTTGGGCCAAGGGTGCTTTGTGTAGAAGTCGTCCAGATATTTCGCAGTAGCATCCCCAATAGCCGGACCTTTGGCACTGTTGCTCTTCTTGATCCAATTCGCCCGGCTCTCGGTTTCCTCATCAGAGAGCTTACAAGTGCGCTTTCTGTTCAACGATGGAAGACACTGGATGTTAGTGCTGATTGTGTTTAGAGCAGCCATATCGGAAAGCTCATCGACAAGGTTTTGGTCCATACGCGAAGCCTCTTTGGGATCTGTACGACAGATGTAATCGATGATCCTGAAGTTCAGAGAGGGGTCCATTGTGAAAGGGCGATATTTATCATGACCCATGCAACTGATACTCCAGTACAAGATATCATGTGGGAACCAGTCTTTAGTGGTGAACTTTCTGTTGAGATGATGGTTACGACCGCTGCTAGTGAACTCGAAGTTGCGCTCGAAGCCACGCTGATATATTACGCTTGAGAGCTTGATGAAGACAGCAAGCATTTCTATACAGAGATCTTGGACCATCAGGATTGCCTATGCAGCAAAGGGTTAGCAACAATTCACGACTTCTGCCGATTACGTCAGTCAACTTACATCGTTGTCGAGTGCTCGAGTGGCTTCGGATGGAGTTTCGACAGATGCCAACCAGGCACGCTCCATGTTGTCACATTCATACAGCATCTGGCGCCAGTAACATTCTCTTAGCAAGGGGTGGAGGAAGACCTGGTCGACAATGTGAGGCCACTTGTCACCATGCTTCATTGTCTCGAGGAACAGAGCATTTTTGTATGCTCGTGCATGATGCTGGACGTAGGCGGGATCGGTCTGGAGGAGTTCAATGTGATCTTTGAGGACACGATGGCGTGACTTGGCGAGCTCGTGAATTTCGACTGGATCGAATTTCGGTGGGCTGCAGAAAGGTCTAGCCGACTCGGTAGACCATGCGAAGCTAGGATCGATGCGAGAAAAGCCGGCGCTGACAAGCTGATCCCACTTGGGGTGAACTTGTTGGACTGGAGGCTCGTTGGCCTCATCGAGGAGACCCGCAACAAACTTGCGGAGAAAGGCCATCATCCTCTGCTGAGCCTGGAAAATGGTGTAGGCTTTGGTGAAACCGATGATCTGGTGGCGATGTGCTTGCTCGGCATTCCATTCGACCAGTTTTCCGAGATCAGGTCCTTGCATGACGACGCAATGAGCGTTGAAGGTTTGTGTGATTATACCGAAGCGCTCAGCTAGATCAGCGTTCATGTCGTCAAACAAGATCCAGTCCTCGGGTTCATGGATAGTGCGGTGGTGCAGTAGAGCAAGTAGGAGTGACGGGTCTTCGCTGAGCATGTCCGAGTCGAGATAGGGCAGGAGCCAGGTGTCTTGATAGGCCGAGATCATTTTGGCAAGCCTGCTACCGTGAAGAGCTTGAGAGAGCCATTCCTTCATCTTTGGGTCGTTGACGCCTTGCAAAGACCGCATCAGCTCAGAGTTGAAGTCGCAATTTTCTGGACTGCTGCGCATGTGAAGTAGATGGATGGCGGCGAACTTTTTGTCGAAAACGTCGACATTCTGTGACAAGAAGACAGAACGCTTCTCACGCGACTTCTTCTTCCAGCGCGTGACGATGAAGTCGGCATGGTCAGTGAGGACCTCGCGCAGGAAAGTCAAATCTTGACGAGCGTCAAGGACGAGAGACGAGACGAGTTGGCGCGCCTCCTGATCGATGACATGAACGGTAGCCGGAAAGTACTGAGCACAGCATATTTCACATTTGCAAGCAAACGGCAACTCGGGGGGCTTGTCGACGTCGAAGATCTGGCCGCGGGCAGGTTTGACTTTTTTCCAGCCTGGGTCAGGAAGAATGATGGCGGGCGGTTTCTTACGCATGAGAGAATGTCGTATAGCCCAGAGTTCATCATCGCCCTCCTCTTTGTTCTCGCGATGCTTCTCGAGAATCTCCTTCCAGAGGTCTTTGGACGGGGAAGTGTTGAATTCGAACTTCTGCATCTTTGTTGAAAGGAGAGTGGACAATACAGAGACGCAGTGTATTTTCGCGATGATGAGAAGGAATGCGGAGATGAGGACAGATTGGAGCTGAAGGTGATCTGACTAGAGGGAAATGTTGTGATGATGAGAGAGAGGAAGAAGTGAAAAGTGAGGGGAAGCGCGCAACAACGAACGATCTGTGTTCGATGGAAGGTGCAAGCAGGCACCCATGACGCGCCACTGGCTTACATATGGAAGTGACGACTCACCTCCGCTGCCAACCAAATCTGGAACAACACACTCTAGCAGAACAGTCCATTATCCATGCCGCTTTACGTATCTAAACTACTGAAATCAAGGGGTATATGACATCCAGACAAAAACAAAAACACCAATGTTGACCCTTCCTGCTCAAAGATATGGGTCGACCTCCAAGCGATAGTACGCATGCTCCTTCTTCTTTTGCCATGCTTTGTACCCGCGCCAACTCTCAAAGACCAGAATCGAGAACATTGTCAAAGACATGGCGGCCATTATCAAAGCCACGGGTGTTGCGGAGAGAGTCCTGCCATCTGAGGTGATGTACATGTTATTGATCTCGTCGCAATGGAATCTCTGAACAACTCATCAGCGCAATGTATACAGTGTTGAGGAAAGTTACTCACCGTCGTGAATGGCAGCTCCATCGCGTCCGAGACACCCAGCACGTTTTCATCGACGTCCAACGCAATGACACGTACATATCGGGTCACGCATCCGCCGATAGCCACCTCCGTTTCAAATCCTTCCTTTTGAGTGATGCTGATATAGGCCCAATCAGCATAGTAGTCGCCACTATTATCATTGTGCTGCAGCGCATATGAAACAACCTCAGTAGCTCCATTCCAGGACACAGAGAGGCTGTCTCGATCAGAGTTGTAGACAATCGAGAGAGGCTCGCTCGGCAGCCCCATCCAGGGATACCGCATCACATGGTAGGACTGGACAGATCCATTGAGTATGGCAGCCTCTGTTCCGAAATGATCGTCGCACAAAAGCTTACCCGAGGAAGAGTACGAAGACCATACTGATCGCGCACCCCAACCGATCAAAATGCTTGGATCTTGATCGACATCAGCGGCAGGAACAACCTGCAGGCTTCCTTGACTGTCGGCAACCAAGTCATTGGGATGAAGATACTCATGGACGATACGTGCCTTGTAGTCGTTCTTTTTGACCTTGCCATCAGGATTAGGATGGGTGGGATATGAAACAGCAAGGAGCAGTCCTCTCGAAGCCAGTCCGGAATCCCAAGTA
Organism: Aureobasidium sp. EXF-3400; assembly: GCA_024195585.1. Classification (NCBI taxonomy): domain Eukaryota; kingdom Fungi; phylum Ascomycota; class Dothideomycetes; order Dothideales; family Saccotheciaceae; genus Aureobasidium; species Aureobasidium sp. EXF-3400. The sequence continues at coordinate 43,980 of SWBL01000174.1, read as the reverse complement.
TCATCGTTTCTGTTGTCAAACAGGCTGATGAAGCGTGTGGTGATGCCTTCTTGACTAGCACCCAAGGCTGCGACCAAACTCGGAAAATCATCAACTGAGTGAAATTGCGCAAAATGCTGAGATGAGAAATCGAAGGCGTAGTCATCGGACGTGAACATATTGCGCTTGCCTCCAAGCGTCCAGATCAAGTCACCAGTCTGACCATCGATATAGCTGATAGAATGTGTGTACCGAGCTGAGACAAGATAGTTGCCCAAGTCGTCTTTCTCGACAGAATTGAGGTGATACCAATCCCAATGTGTGTGATTGGTCGCACCCTCCTCTTCGTAGCGTGGATCATGATATGACTCAGACGTATCGTGATAGTCTGAAGCACGCCATTGGAAGATGAGGCTGTTGGTCGCTATGTCGATCTCCTGAAATAGGCAATCCCAGATGTATTCCAGTCTTCCTTCCTTCTCTTTCTCATATTGTTCATAGATAGTGATAATGGCGGTATCGTTTGGTGTAAGGCTCAAAGAATGTAAATCGGCACGTAGGTCGCCCAAGGCAGAGATCTTTGCAACCAGATCGTAAGATGAGTTTAGCAGGTAATAGTCTCCCTCTCCATGACCTCCAACAGTGTCATCGCCTAGCCAGTAGGTCAAGTGTGGAGCGCCCTGGTACGTTTGTACATCAAGGTTGTAGGGTTGTCCTTCCGTCTTTTGCATCCATACAAGTTCTCCTTCATCGTCGAGTATTACCATACCGCGGCTTTCGTTGACTGCGGTACCTCGAGGTGTAAGGAATGTCAGCAGGCCATCCTGACATACCGGGGAATCGATCTTGTGTGCCACAGCTGGAGGGGTCAGGTCGGTAGACTCGAACGTTCGGTAGGGGTAGTGGCCATAATCGTGTTCCCAAGCAGTCAAATCTGTAGCATCGTAGTCAAAGCCAACGTCGTCTGCTAGGGTGTAACCTGTGAGTAGCGATAGCTGGACCAGCAGCAATGCAGCATAATGCATATCCGAGCCTTTCTTGGCCAAAACGTTTCCGAGATTCGTTCAGTCGCCCTTACGCAAGCACAAGGGATAGGCTTCAGTCGAGGATAGGGCTCATGTTGGATGATACGGATCAATAAGACAGTCGCGAGTTGATCGCGGCCGTCCAAGAGAGAGCACTCGAGACTTAAGGAGCCCTGAGCCCTGTTGGCCCATGAGTCGGCCCTGATGATGCTTGTTATCTCTAGTTTTGCATCAAGGAGTGGTTGGGCCCGTCGCCAAGACCAAATCGGCCGCATGTGTGCATCGTTCTTTGACCGATTCTGCTACGATGAGACAGGTCGAGAAGACCCAAGTGGTACATTCTGCATGTGCTGACCAGCGGGAAGAGAATGATATAGATCACAACAGCATATGAACCTAAGAAAGCCTTCTAGAAGTCAGAATACGAGATCCTCCAACGACAATGCCAAGACCCCACCACCCGCATCATATACCGACGATCGACCCGACATATTTGTTTCATCAATTCGCAATTCTCTTTTAATCAATGACTTACGCCGCATTCAATATCGCGGTATTCAGTAATTGATAGAGTTACGGTAAGTGAGCGAACTAGTGCAGAAGAAAACAATATCTCTTGGGTTGTGATAAAGTGTGTCAATTAATGCCAAAGCCAACAAACAGAAGCGAATATATTGCATCTCAACAGCCGTGGAAGGGCGTCATCTCACCGAACCTCTCTCTGATGATTCATTAAAGCGCGCCGTGTCTAGCCTTGATGATATCGGCAGCCTTCTCAGCAACAGCATAGACAGTCGCTTGAAGATGAGTACCAGGTATCAGAGGCATGATGGAAGCGTCGACAATGGTAACCTTCTTGATACCATAAACTTGGAGGCCAGAGTCGACAACACCACCGAGATTTCTCGGCATCATAGCACATGATGAAGCAGGATGAGCAAAGGTGGGTAACACAAGACCAGATGCGATCTGCGACTTGAGCTCATCATCAGTCTGGTACTTAGTGCCCGGGGTGAGCTCAACAGGCTCGAAGACGGAGAGCGCAGTGGTGTTGTAAATCTGACGAGTGTACCGAATGCTGGCAAGCAGAAGGTCCATGTCAACAGGGTTCTGGAGACCGTGATAATCGATGATCGGCTCGCCGTAAGGGTTCTTCGGGTCGAGGTAGACAGTACCACGGCTGGTAGGCTTCTGAAGAGCAGTGATAGCAAAACCACCACCCTGGAAAGAGAATTCATACATCGAGGCATTAACAGAGTTGAACTGTTCAACCTGGATCTTGCGTTGTGCTTCGTAACCAGCAACGAGTTCAGGGTAATCAGAGTACATGGCAGGAAGATAGTCAGCAGCGTTTTGGGAAGTGAGCCTGTTCACGATTGTTTTGTAAGTGTCCGGAGCAATCTTCGAGAGAGGCAGGAACGCAGCACCGTTGCCGTGAGCTTGAGTGTAGGGACCAGTCTTGTTAGCAACGTATTGATCGTAGGAAGTGGCGTTGAAGGTTGCATTATTGGTCAAAGAGTTTGTGTTGGGAGTTGTGTCGTTGTTGAAGTTCCACATCAGGTACGCTGCAGGGTGGTCCTGGAAGTTATTTCCGACACCAGGAAGGTCAACCTTGACCTTGACACCTGCCTCCTTGAGCACGCTGGCAGGACCTACACCACTGAGCTGCAAAATTTGAGGAGTGTGAATGGCACCGGCGGCGAGAATGAGCTCCATATTGGCGTAAGCAGTATAGGTCTTACCAGTGTCCCTGTCAAGCAGCCTGACACCTTTGGCAGTCAGAGTCGCGAAGACTATCTCTTGAACTTGAACGCCAGTAACGACCTTGAGGTTGGAGCGAGAAGCAATGGGATCATAGTAAGCAGTACGGGCCGAGGATCTTGTCTGATATTTGGGGTCGGTACTGGCAGGGACCCAGAAGTGTCCAGGCTCGCCAAGAGCACCCTCTTGCACCTTGTTAATCTTCATCTCGTCCATGGCATCCCAAAAGGCGGGCATCTCAGGATACTGCCACTCAGGTAAAGAGACTTGAACGGGTCCACTGCCATAAGCTGACAGATCATAGGTGTAGTTGTACTTGTCGAGAGTCTCCTTCTTATTAGGAGTGAAAGTGCTACTCTGTTTGCTTGATAAGCCCTCTACTGTGACAGCATGGCTACGAGCTGCTCACCTTCTTGAAGTAGGTAAGCAAATTGCCCCAATTCCAGCCATCGTTACCGAGCTCGCCCCAAGCATCATAATCAGGTTGAGTACCACGGTCGTAACCCATACCGTTCACGATGGAACCGCCTCCAAGGACCTTACCGGCATAGGCCACAAAAGTTTGATTTTGGAGATTCTTTTGAGGGGTACAATTGATCTCGAACATGTCAGGATCATTGTAAGCGGTACCATAATAAGGCCACAGAGTCTTGGTTGAGTTGTCATTGTAACCATACTCGAGGACGAGAACAGATTCTGATCATCGTCAGTCGAGCTTCTGTTCAGTAAGACAAGGAGACCATACTTTGCGACTTCTCCGAAAGTCTGTTTGCAACAACCAAGCCTGATACACCGCCACCAACGATGATGTAGTCGTAGGTTCCAGTGAGCGTCTTCTCACGAGTAGTGGTACCGAGGACCACGTCAGCCGACAGAAGAAGCACAGAAGAAATGACTGCTGTCAAGCGAGTCAGGGAAGAGAAAACGGGCGCCATGGTGTTTCAAAAGAGTGTGTTTGAAGAGAATGAGCCCCCAGTAGAGGCGTCGAATTTCAGGACGAACCAGAGTACTTATGTCTATTTCTCGAACGCAGAGATCCACAATTCTCATATATTGGCATGTCCACTACTCCTGCCCATGCGGACGAGGGCTTCGGTAAAGCGAAACTCTTACATAGATGAAGCTTTGATAGCAGCTATCGGTGTATGAGGTTCGTGGCGATCGCATCGTATATGGCGTAAGTTAGCTGATACCGAGGCGAATATGCAGTGGATAATCACATGTTGACAGTCGGTCGCCAGGGTACAGTAATGTCGTGGTGCATCCATGTCATTTTTCCGCCTGTGAGGGTTTGTGGTGGAAGGATATGTTGAGCGATGGCCACAAGAACACGATGATCCTGTTTGGGAAAGAACTTGATGTGGGGAAAGTCTAACCGTTGCCAAGAGCTGACCTCTCCCAAGTTTGGAGCAACCAGCAAGCTTGAGCTCTCTTCAACCTCCTTCAAGTGTTCTCACCTCACGGTAATGTTGAACCTTCGGAGCTTCTGCTTCCCTACGGCTTCTTTCGCCGTGACACGTGGTGTGACATGTCCTCCTGTAGATGAAAGGCACAGCCGAAGGATGCAAGTCCTTTCAAAGTGCCGGGAGCTCTGTTCGTTTGACGAAACCTCCGTTCGAGCTTGGGCCAAAGCATGCTTTAGGGCAGTCGATCATTGTTCTCGACTTCCAACGAAACCTCGTCAAAAAGCAGCACATTGACCGCAAACACATGTCTCGCAATCGGATGGCGTTCTTTGCCTCAACCATGGCTCGGGTATCGCATGGGTGCGATGATCCCGCTATGACTTCTTCTTCGGAGAGCTTGGTCCCTGTTACGGCCCTATGGACAGCCGCAGACGGCATCGCCGACAGCCATCACAGATACTGGCTGAAGGCTTTGTTGTTCTGAAGGATAGTTAAGCGAGTCACACGGTAGCCTGGTCCGCAAGGTGAGATCTTGGATCTTGTAAGTTGCAAGCGGTATGTCTGGAAAGGGCCATTACTCGGGTCGATCAATCGCTTTGACATGGGTATCGGGCAGCCAATGGTTACAAGAACCCTGACAAGCCTACATCTTAATTTGCCTGGGATCTTTGCCAAGTGCGAACTCAAGGCAGCTTGGTGGTTTCGAACAAATCACCAATTCTTTTGGTCTGAATTCGGTCACAAAGCCTCTATGCCGTCGCTGAACTGATTCTACGACCTTTCCATTGAGCCATCTCGCTGTTCAGATTGCACTGTTGACGGCCATGGAAAGTCGGCGGAACGCGATTGTTGTTCCGGAAGTTATATTCGCCATTCTAGCTGGATCCATCGTGTTCTGGAGAATAATCAACAATGTCTTCTTGAAGAGGTTGTTTAGGCTCGCGGACCTGCTCATTTTCCTGGCCTTGGTAATGCTTGTGTATTGCTCCGAACTCATCGAAAGCTGACATCTCGTAGGTGAGCAACCTAGTAGCCTTGTCATGTAGTTCGCTGTCGACACAATATGGCCTGGGAAGACACATCTACGACCCATCAATCACACCCGAAATGCTCGAGACCTGTTTGAGATGGATCTGGATTGGAGAAGCGACAAATTTAATCGCGATGCTCTTCGCCAAACTCAGCATTGCTTCCTTTCTCTTGTATCTAGACTTTGCACCTGGATACAAGATAGCCATGTGGATTGCGGTCGGAATCGTCCTGGTTTGTAATGGGGCTGTTGCTTTGACGTCGATTTTCGGATCTTGCGACCCGATATCCCTGAACTGGAACATGAAGCAACCAGGCCAATGTTGGGACCCTGTCATAAACAAAATATGTACTTACGTTCAGAGTGGTATGAATGTTCATGTACTGCAGATCGAACAACTGGCTGACACCTCTCAGGCTCGAATATCGTGACCGACATATTGTATACGTCGGTGCCTATCTTCTACCTCTCGACAGTAAAGTTGGGTGCGAACGTTCAATGGGGGCTGCGCATTGTTCTGTTATTTGGCTTGATGTATGTTTTCTGATTGCCTTTTGGTTGAAGTTGACACTGATGATGACTAGTGCGACGATCTGCTCGGTCGTCAAGATCGCAGTTGCTGGAAAAATGTTCAACACGCATGACGCTACCTGTATGTCTCTGAGCAACAGGGCTATAACAGTGTACTGACAGGCATAACAGGGGATGCTGTCGACCTCTCTATCTGGAGCACGGCAGAGGTCAACGTATGCATTATCGCAGCCTGCCTGCCTCCCCTAAGAAGCCAATTCGACTCTTTTCTCAGACGCTTCTTCGGCCTAGCATTCTCCCGATCCACAAATCGCAGTCGTCCGACCTACGGTTCGCATTCGATCGCACTCCAAACCCAAAGCAAGTCTCATCGAACAGTCATCGAGGTTGAGGCCCAAGACTTTGGAAGCGAGCGTTCAATCCTCCCACCTGACGATGTAGAAGATGGAATTATAAGGAAGACCCGACAGGTGCAGGTCAAATACGAAGAGCAAGGGTGGGATGGGACATACTCGCCGGAACTGTACGCCGGTCGACAGTAAACACCTCGGACACGGAAGCTGGTCGTTCCCGAAGTTCTATATCATTTGCAATGAACCCTTTCACAAACGGTTTTCAACCAGCCTCATTACCTGGAACCGTTTTGCGGAGATGACATGTAGGCACAGAAATGACGACTTCACCGACGAACTCGCGTTTTCGAATTAGAATCGATTCGAGAGGATCAATAGAGGTAAGAGGTATTTTTTTGTTGATATTCTTATCAGAGTATATACATTATTTGTTGGGAGTATAGGTTGGAGCAAAGTATAAGCACCAAGACCCCAAAATTCTCATGATGATGCGACTGTTTCACAATACATGTGCCGTATGATGCGTACGACCCTGGCAAACCGTTTTGACGTGCAGGAACGTTTCTTCGACGGATTTAACGGTCGAATATTGCCAAAATGATCGGCAATAACATTATTGCCCAAAACAACCCGAATGGTGTGTGGCGTCTGCGACATTTCGTAGATCTGCATTGCGTGGCCCTGAGGCCAAAGATCCGTGGCTACCAAGACATGGGAATCTGTGGTATGCCGAAATGGCCATGCGTGACGAAATGTCTCGCGGTGGCACTTGTTTTCTCATTGGAGAGCAGAAGTTTGGAGAGACAATGGTCTGCGAATCCTCCTTCACTCAGCTTCGGGTTCAAGCTTTTTCTCGTCGAGGAATGCCTCGCGCTCGTGCTGAGCCTCAATATCTTGTTCGTCCTGTGCAGGAGTCTTTCTGAAGAGTCTGGAAACGCCGTTCCAGCAGGCGGCCACGACGGGAGCGATGAGGTAGAAGACGATGGTGCTGAGAGCGACGGCAGTGGTCAAGGCAGCGATAATGGCGGTGGAATAGATCAGGCGCATGACGAAGGACTCGGTAGCATGTCCGAAGAGTGGAAGACCGAAGAAGACAAAGGTGACGTGGAAGCCGCTGAGCATTGCGGACATGAAGATAGAGGCGGTGTTCTCTTTTGATGGTACATCTGATTCGTCGTCGTCGACTTGAGCGCCGTTAGGATCCATGGCTGCGCCGAAGCCATAACAGACCATGAAGGAGAATGCAGTGATGAAGCCAATAGACAGAAGAAGCTCGGCAGCACCCCAGATGAGGGTCATGGCAAGGTTGAAGATAGGCATTTCGTTGTTGTAGGCAGGAAGAGCGTCGATGGTGTGGGAGTACATGTTGGGTGGTCGAAGAAATATATGCTTTGTCGAATGACGGTATGATGTGATAGGGTTTGGAATGTCAAACAACAGACAAAGGAATGTGAGGTAGAAGGTTTATAGAGAATGGACAGACGTGGACAAGAAGCACACAAGTACGAAATGATCAGCGAAGCTTCCAAGTAGTATACCAATAGTGACTTATTGATTCCCATGGCGGATCTGACGGTCTTATATCAGCCAGCCACGCCGTTGGTACATCGTTGTATTGTCTCTGCCAGGAGAGCTTCAGCCGTTGCACGTTTGAACAGTTTCAACAGGGGGAAATTGTTTTGCTCATGTCCCATGTCGTCGATAACCTGAAATAGAGTAGCTGCTCCACTTGAGTAAACACACAAGGATAACACGGCTTTCGAGTCAGATGTTTTCAAGCCATCAAACGAAGATGTGTATACTCGAGTACAAGGGGCTTCTTCCAAGTCGAGGCGTTGATGGCTGAACTCTGGGCGCTGGATATGCGGGGAAGTACTTGGCTTGGCAGCTCGATGAGGAAAACGGTCCGTGCAACTGCCATCAACTTCCGCTTTTACAACGGAGGGATTGGAGCTTGTCAATGGACGCAGCTGAGCTTGTCAATTTTTCTGATCTCGGTCATCTGCGTTGTGGCATCCCGTAATCTCACTACTGTCAGCCTTCTTCAGCTGTTGTCGCTTTTGTTTGCGAACCACACTCCCAGCCTTGATTGGGTTGTTGTCCTCAATCGTGACCGCAATCCATCCTCGACATGTCAGTCAGAGCCTGTGCGTGGTGCGATAGAGAAAAGACAAGAAATTGACAAACGTGAACCACGTCGGCATCCAGACAGTAACGTCCTACACGAGGTGAGACTGTGGGGGATAGCGATTTGGTCCACCCCCATCAACGAACAGCCATGTCCTTAACGGCAAGTCGCAATCTGATGAACGCCAGAGTTCGACCTCAGGTTATCGTCTGACCAGACAGGTGTTCGAAGAGGGCGATAGATTAGATGTGAGGCGAGTTGGAACATCGTCGCATCGTCGAGCAATTTCAGAACGACCGACGTTGAAATCAAATTGCACATCATACCCTTGTCCACGAAGCACATCATGCGGCTGGTACCTGGACCTGCGTGATGATCTCCACGCCGTTGAGAATATCGAACGAACACACTTAAAAATCTGCTTCCCGACACCCGTTTGCCGCCACGAACGGCTGTCCGGCATTTGGCTGTATTTCTGAGGGCTTCTCACGCATATTCGCATATCCGTCAAGAGGGTGACCGCCAGTCGTTCTTTGTCTTTACACGCACACAACATTCATGTCACCATTTCTTGAACAAAGTCATCTGTTTTGCAACTTGTCCAGCGTGTCTAGGCTATACTGAATCATGTTTCGCTCATATCCGGGTACATCAGCTCCTTTGGAGCATTTTCCAGAAAGAGGTGTAACGAAGATAGCTGAGTCAGGTGCCAAGTCGAAACCGCTGACAGCGACTACATATCAACATGGCTCCATGTTGCACAGCCCATGAACGCCTCTACGCCGTTATCCACGTACAGAATTGCTGCGTCGCCAGATTTCGAGTCAATTACACAAAGCGTTGCAAACGGATTATAATTCTATCGGCATCAACAATCATCAGTGGGGTGATCGTGGTATCCTTTCTCCCCGTGTGCCACACCTAACGCATGTAGGTATAAAAATGCACAATATCATCAGGAAATAGAATAGTGTCCATGAGAAGCGGCATATTTCTAGCTTCCTGTGGACACATATCAGCTTCCGAAAACAACTGTGCCTTTTAGAAGTGTACTTTTTTGTTCGTTGCGATTATTGAAGTACAATGGACGTTAGGGACTTTAGCACATGGGGAGGTTGGCTATCAATATCGTTCCAGCACGGATATCCTCACACGACCAGACCTGGAACAGGCCCCTGTCATCGTTTCTGCCGATAGGCCGCTCGGACTTGTGCCTGTATCTGTATAAGGCTACCATTTCTTCAACCGAACAATACAGTCTGAGTTGGGTGCGAAGCCCAGAGACGAAGTCAAGTACACGGGTTTCTCATATCAATGTGCGGTTTCTGTTCTAAAGGTTGCAAGGCCCCGCACCATTGAACGATTACGGAACTGCCAGATGTACTGCAAGCCCTCGAAACACCTGTTCACGAGTACCTGGCTTCGAGCTCCAGTTCGAGCTCGAGCTCAAGCTGGAGACCATCCAGTCGGCTCTAATTGCAAAGGGCAAGGCAGAACACCGGGCACTACTCATACAGGTACTTCACAATGTCCGAGGCATCTGTAAGTCGAGTCATGGCGGACAATGTTCCGGTGTTACCACCCCTCACCCTCTTCCGACGATGCTCTTTCCTGAGGATCGCCATCCTCCTCCATCAGGCGGCTTTTGTGTCTTCTACCAGCATACTAGTCCCTAGATATCGACACTATCAGTTTCAGTCGTTGATACAACTTTTGTTGATATATACTGACACCTGAGGAATACAAGGCGTTCTCGGAAGAGGGACAATTCATGTGCGGAACAGAGCCGCGAACGCCCCATACCACCCCGCAATTTGCCTACCCCGCCTAAGTCGATCTTCTCTATAACGAGGGGCAGGTACTTGGCAAGTGTGTGACCGCTTCAGAAAAAGAGGAGTCAGCTATGCTTCTGGTGTCAAGAAGGATTGCCGGCGGAATGGGAGCAAGGGTATCCGTGGAAGGGGGTATAGAGTATATCTAGTCCCTCATGCTCTCCAGTTTTGAGAGCACACTACAACACTTTCTCCAAATTTTGAAAAACAATTGCAGCCATGTCGACTACTGAGACCATGAATCTGGAGGAGACGACGCCAATCATCCCCAAGACCTGCAAAGCTGGTGTGGTTGTGAACGCCGGTCCTGACTTCAGCGTATGTTGTCCAGTGTTCTCCATCATGAGCCATACTCACAAACGATCTTAGATTGAGGTTCAAGACGTGCCTGTGCCTGAGATTGGCCCAGAAGATGTCCTGATCAAGCTCAATGTCACTGGTTTATGCATGTCTGACGTCCACTTCATGATGGAAGATTGGGGCATGCCACCTATGTAAATTTCGTCAACATTACGATAGAAGTACATATACTAATCATCGACAGGGCCCAATTCGGCACCAAGTGTGCCGGCCACGAAGGCGCAGGCGTCATCGTCAAGGTCGGAGAAGGAGTCAAGAACCTCAAGGTGGGACAAAGAGCAGGACTCAAGCCCATCCAAGATGTCTGCCACACTTGCGAATACTGCAAGACTGGAAGGGAAACATATTGTCTTGGTGTCGTGATGACTGGTCTCCACATTGATGGTAAATTAACCTTTTTTCACGCTATTCGAGCACATCCGCTGATATGTAGATAGGTTCTTACAAGCAGTACATCGTTTCTCCTGAACGCTACACCTCGCTCATCCCAGACGGCGTTTCGGACGAAATTGCTGGGCCCATAATGTGCTCTGGTAGCACCGCATACACATCCATCAAGGAGTCAGGTCTTCGCCCTGGTCAATGGGCTGTATTCCCTGGTGGTGGCGGTGGTGTTGGTATGCAGGCTGTTCAATTGGCTGTTGCCATGGGTCTCAGAGCCATTGTCGTCGACACCGGAGCTGAGAGAAAAGACGCATGCTTAAAGTTTGGCGCAGACGAGTTCATCGACTTCAGAGAGGTCGAGAACCCTGTCGAAAAAGTTTTGGAAGTCACTGGTGGTGGCGCTCATGCCGTTTTTGTGACTGGTGAGTACAGTGATTTGGTTGCTCGACCCCGTACTGACACAGTATATAGCTGTTCAAGCATACCCTACTGCACAAGGTTACCTTGGTCACAGAGCAGGTGCGCAGGTCATGTGCATCGGTCTACCTCCTGCTGGCAAGTACAACATGGAGGTCAATCCATCAACTCTCGCCTTCCGCAACCAGTCTGTCAAGGGCACACTGGTCGCTGGCATGGCTGATGTGGATGAGACCATGGACTTTGCTCGCCGAGGTATGACAACATCTCTTACAGAACTATTCAACGATCACTAATGAGACTGATAGGAAAACTTCACCTTGAGCCCACAGTCGTTGGTCTTTCTAAGTTCAACGAGTCCGTACAGAAGTTGAAGAACGGACAAGTCGCTGGGTAAGTTTTCATAACATGAATCTCCAGGCATTGTGCTGACTCGTCGTGACTAGTCGCATTGTCGTCGACTTCAACAAGGATTGATGATTAAAAGCTTCGATACTGTAGTGAACTGAACGTTAGTCGTAGCGATTTTGGAGCTCTTGGAAATGTTTGTCATATAGCTAGTATTGGAGAAAGAAGGACATGCATTGAAATAATGCCTTGAATGGATGACTTGTGTGTTGTCGTGGATGGTGTTGCACGAATTGTCGACCAAGAAAAGAACACTTTCCCAAGCTCGCTTCAAAATGGCTGGGACGCCCCAGTTTCGCATCAAGCTGCCAATCCCTTCCCTTCACCATTGACCATGAAACATTCATCAGCATCTCACATCGCATCACCATGAAAAGTCCGTGCTCCAGACGGTAGTCAGCTCTCAATGCTTTCAATGAAAGTACAAAAGTTCTATGCACGCGTTAGAGCAGCTACAGCTATGGACATCTCCGAAGACTTGCCTCTCGGCGCCTGGCGTCGATTCTTATCTTCGATACTCTGCTGCAGTGTTTCGACGATTGCTGTCAGATCTTCTGGCGAGGCCGTTGAGTCGGGGACCAAGGGTACGACTTGACCTTCCGCACGCTCGATTATCAGGTGCTTGAAGCCTTCTATCCGAGACTCGAACCTGCCCGTGATGTAGATTCGTATGGTGAACGGCGATTTGTCGTGACCAACGACGACTGCGGCGTGAATCGGCCGCTCGAAGGCCACTGATGCACCCTTCCGCTGCGCTTCCCATTTCCATGCTAATTTTGTATACTCACCATCGTCGTCAGGGTGTTTTTGCAATGTAAAGGTCCAGCGGTATTCGCGTTCCGAATTCGTTTTTCGCGAGAACCCCCCAAGATCTCCACCGAAGCCTGCACCATCCACGTGCGGACGGACGTCGAATTGAGTCTCCACTGTTTCTTGCCACGGCCGGCCAAAAACCTGCTCTGGATGAGTGACAGAAATATATGGGCCTTCACCAGTCTTCTTTGGTGCTTGCTGAGCAACCTCTGCCTCTGCTTCGACGTATCGCAATCGACAATTTGGGGGCTGGTAGATGCAAATCTTGAGATAGAGCAAGCCCACGTCTTGTGGCGAAGGGCTGCTGACTGTTCCCCATTTTGAGCAACTTCGCAACAAACTGCAATCAACTGTAGCTCTGGAGAAGCTGGCTTTACCAAGACTCGTGTCGCGGCCAGCGTCAATCCTGATGGTTGGAAGCGTTCTCCATGAAATCTTCTTCTGCTTCGCGCGGAGCGACATTGGAAACAAATGCTTTGTCCAGCGCGGCTTGCGGTGAGGGGAATGCAAGATAATATTGTTTCGCCATCTCCGTGACCCGCGATCCTCTGAAGCTTGACCGCGTTTCCTGCATGTCAAAATCCAGACAATTCAGGCGCAGCAAGTTGCGGAGTGGCACTGCCTTGATATGTACTCACCACGTGCATGAATAGTTGTGCCCTTATTCCAAGCTAATGCAGCCTTCCGATAAGCCCTTCGAGATGGATGATATGCCATCGTGTTGATTGGCGGATCAGTGAGTAAGTACCCCGCTCAAAAGCGTCGCTGGCGGGATTGAACAGATTGGTTGCAGCAGAGATGTCCGATTCTCATCGATCAATTTGACATAAACAATCGGGTCTAGTCAAATGTGCAAAGTGTCCAGCTTCGATCGCAACTGCTAGGAAAATCTCCCGCCCTCGCACGATATATCAACAGTCATGGAAGACAACAACAGTGACCCCACGATGGGCATGGGCCCTGATATCGATCTTATGGATTCGAAGGTTCATATCGTTCAAGACGTCGAAGAAGACCTAGAGGAATATACGAGACTCACTCGCATCGGCCGTTTTGGAGACGCCTCCAAATTCTTCAGAGAGACTTTGCATCGACACATTGGCTGCTTCGCTGTGTTAGCGGAGCACTGCAATGCTCTGGTATATCAAGGAGATTTCAGGAGTGCAAGTTCAGTGCTCAGAGCTGCTATTGGGAGGCAAGAAGCATCGGCGACCGGCTCCGAGCGGTTCCAAGCAAGTGAACTGCACTTTTTGCGAGCGCTTTTCGCATACGTTGATGTTTTTGCAGACACGAATGGACTCATAGGACGCAGCGACGCCAGAAGTACAGTCTGCCAAGCACGCTGGTTTAGAGATACTATTACGACGACTGAGCCTCGGAAGCTCCTTGATGAAGAGGTGCATCTCAGAGGGTAGATGTTGAGAAGAATCCTGTTGACAATGTTTAGCGGCAAACGTTGCTCACCTGTATGCGCATATTCATTCTGTTCGTGGAAAAAGACATTGCGGCAATCGAAGATCTTCGTCTACCCTGGTCATCTCGTCCGTCATATCCTGGAGAAACTCTGAAACTTTCGGAAGATTACCTGGCTTGGTTCGAAATCCTGCTGCCAGAACACCCATGGGACGCGTGTATCGTGCTTGAAGGTATCGAAATGCTCCGACCCCAAAGCTGTTATTCTCAGGACTATTCAGTCATAATGGGCCTGGTGGAGCGGAACTTTCCTGGCACTACTTCGACTGATATAAGCTTGTTTGCACGCATGCTTCTACTTGGCAAACTCTTCGAGACGTCTTTGACCAAACGCTGGTGCAAATCAGACTATGACCTTGTCAATGTTGAGATGGACCAGTTAGTAGTGGACCAGTTTGTGGTCACGTATGAATCAGAAGAGCTCGCAGGGATGATCGAACGCATCCTTGAACAGCATTCTGGGACGGACGACGTAACAGAAACCCGACCGTACAAACAACTGCAGCTGTTGATCATTGACCACGGAATCATACGCGACCAGAAACCTAAAGACGCTCGGAAAGCCATAAGCAGGCTTCTGTATCGCCTCAGTGTCATCGAAAAATTCGCCGCATCGCCTGAGGCAATGGACCACCAACTTGCTCTGGACGTGATGTACCACCAGTATATTTTTCTAGAGAAGAGGGAATGGCGAAAAACAATGTTGAACAAGATCGCACACTTCGTATCTCGTTTCGGAGCGACGCAAGAGACTTCGAGTCTCAAATTGAGTATTTTCAACAAAAGCTACTTGTTCTCCCCATTCTGCCATCCGCAACGCACCTACTTGGTTTCTGAGATAATCAAGTTCTCGGCTGACATCGAGAGCCACAAGGAATCCGAAGACGCAGCTGAAGCCGGCGATCGATCATCCAGCAAGAAGGAGAGCATTTTCGAAAACATTTTGCACCATATGGGAGATCATGGTAACCTAGAATATATCTCTAGCCTTGTGACTCTCGCTGACCGGTGTAGAACGTGACGAAACGCCACAGAATGAGAGGCTTGACCAATATGCGCCGCATCAAAGAAATTATATTGAAAGCAGTCGACACCCGGGGGCATTACAACCTGCATCGTTGCAGATACCATATTCGTCCTACCCGGGTCCAAGCTATGATGAGCCACTAACGGCTGCGCGGTATCCTGCACCAGTCCGAATGCCGTATAATAACCATCCGCCTACGGACCCTGTCAACCACTCTACGAATACATCGCAGCCTGGTTCGCATCACCCACCACCGCCTCAAATGGACCACTCTTTTCCGCACAGACATTCGCACAGACACAGTGGGTACCTGGAACAAGAGGATGGGCATAGATCGCTGCACGCAGCGTGGCAAAGCCAACCCCGACACGACGATATCACCAACACGGCAACGTCAAATCCCCAAATCTAGTATACGTGCTCTTCACCATTGAACGGGTATCTCAAAACTTTCTGATAGTGGTGCGTTGAGAACGAAGTGGGTGGTGTTCATTCTGGTGACCTTAGACGACCTTCTATGTAGAGGGGTCAAAACCTAGCGCACACACTCTAATGCTGTTTCTGGAGTGGTCCTTGTTCACTCTTGTCTACCTTCGGAGGTTCTTTTGTCAGCATGAGGCAGTTGCGTCGTTGCAGGATTTATCCAGTTTCGTGCTGCTCAAGTTTTGTAAGCATGTCGATGTGTCAGTATCAAATATAGACAGACGGTTCGGCCGACGATAAGAGCTTGCGTAAACTCATGGTATAACATTACCGAAAAAGGCCGCGAGCAGCACTTGAACACCAGTGACAACGAGAGATGGTATTCGTAGGACAGGTTGTCTCGCATCGAAAGTCAAAGGCGAAGGCTAGAAAGGGCGGTTGGGGAGACCCCCAGACGCGGTGCTGGGAAGTCGCGCCAAGAAGATCGCGCCTCACGAATTGGGAAATTTTGCAGCGTGAGAACCAGGTATTATCTGGTCATACAACCAGTCAATACAATCATAAGATGACCGAACAACAGACTCCTACTGCAAAGATCCATGCAGTGATTGACTATGAAGATCGCTATGTGCAACCCTTGATACTGGCTGCCCTCAAAGCCCGCATGCCCGCCGAAGTTTTGGTCTTGACGCAAAGTATTTCGGACGCACCTTCGGATGCCAAATTATTACAATGGAAACAGTACGAATCTCTGGATCTGGACCATGTGATGGAGAATTCTCAGACAAGCTTGATGAATTCATACATCATCAGAAAAGCCCTGATCAGAAAGCATTATCTGTCTACTACTGTATCTCATTGGTTGACCAAGAATCCTGAATCTTGTCTGCGAAATAATGTCAAGCCCAGTGTCGAATTCGAGTTGGACTTTGCTGAATTTCTGGATGATGCTTTGGTCGAGGCTTTTGAACTCAGAGAGAGCTTCGAGCAGAATGAAGGACTTGAAGATTCGGAGAAGCAGTGGTGGATCTTGAAGCCTGGAATGAGCGATCGTGGACAGGGGATCCGTCTCTTCAACTCGGAAGAGGATCTGACTGCGATCTTTGAGTCCTGGGAGGAAGAAAGCGACGACGAGGAAGCTGAGCACTCGGGAGACGAGGACGAACAAAAAGTCGACGATGAGGAGGATGAAGGTGACGGCTTGATCACATCCCAACTCCGACACTTTATCGCACAACCATACATCCACCCTCCTCTTTTGCTCCCTAGTCCTTTCGCCTCTGCAGACCGCAAGTTCCACATTCGCACCTATGTTTTGGCAGTAGGAGCCTTGAAGGTCTTCGTGTACAAGCCTATGCTTGCTCTGTTTGCTGGAAAGACATACACTGCGCCATGGGAGAGTGATGACCCCAACGAGGAACTGGCAAGTCATCTCACAAACACATGTATGCAGACTGGAGAACGCGAAGGAAGTGTGCACGCCTTCTGGTCGTTACCCGATGAGGTTCCTGGCTTATCGTCTGATTGGAAGCAAAACACTTTCGACCAGATTTGTAAGATCACCGGCGAAGTGTTTGAGGGAGCCGCCAGAGGCATGATGGTTCACTTCCAACCTTTGCCCAATGCTTTCGAACTCTTTGGTGTTGATTTCATGCTGGATGCAGAGGGAACTCCCTATCTGCTCGAGATCAATGCTTTCCCTGACTTTGCTCAGACTGGTGATGATCTTAACAGTATCGTACAAGGACTCTTCGAGGAGGTGGTCGATGTTGCCATCAAACCGTTCTTCGGCCTGTCGACAGAACAGGAGCCGGCATCGCAAAGAGAGCGTATGGCTTTGGCACTGGATATCGACTTGGGCAGGAACTAAGAAGAACATATTCGCGGATCAGCATATTGATCCACCCTCTCATCGTTATGATGGCCAACATCAGAGAGCGGCTGAGTTGTTGCTCCCGGAAGAGGAGCGTGTTAAGTCTGTCGAGATCATGTCTTTTGTCAGCTACATGGAAACCATGCAAGAGAGTTCGATTGAGACGCGTCGCTCCTGTATGGACCGTCGCTCGTGGGGACCTCGTGAACTGGCCCCTCGATGCCTTGTAATGTCGCTTTTCGACGCCTTGTGTTGTTGTTTTCCGACGCTTCGTGTCTCGTCGTTTCATACCGTCGTGCTGTCCGACACACAATCTCATACTTGTCAAGCGCGACGCTTTTGTAACCGCGTACCGTCGCGTTGTGACACCTCTGATCGTGGTTCACTCGTCGAGATCCTGTGATGTTGTTCTCAACGCACGAGACCGTCGTCTGTTTGTTCTTACTCTCAGTTTCCACACTCTCACACCACTATAGCCTTTATCAATACAAGCCACCACTCCAAACCCTTGCACCAACTTACCTCCCCTTCAACCAGCATCATGAGCCGCAACTCGATCAAGACCAAAGAAGAAACGCAACAAATGTTAGTACCCAATAGATCGAACCTCAGCACGAATCATTCTCACCGCTTTCGTAGTTTGCAAGACTCCGACTTCTTCAACAATGCCGCGCTCTCCGACGTACAAGTCTACTTCTCGGGCACTTGGATCCACGCCCACAGATACCAACTCGCAAAGTACTCGCCTTGGTTCTTCCGGGCCTTTACTGGTGCATTTCCGGTAAGCCACCGTGGTCAAGTGTGTATGTATCTACCTTCACTCAACGTTCATCGCACAGGTCGCTACGGAAGACATCGTTGATCTCGGTGACGATGACTCACTATGTCTGGTTACTGGGATGCTACGACACATCTACGGCTTCCCGTACCAAGAGATAGTTTTGGATCCCCACGACGACTTTCCTCAAAACCCCAGCACATCAACCTTCAACCACATTCTCTCCTACAACCTCGAAATCTTCATCTTGGCAGACAAGTACGATGTGCCTTCGTTGCGCACACTTGCTGTTTCTGCATTCATGCAAGAGCTTCCTAATACTTTGGTGGATGTTATATTGGCAGATGTTGTCGACAGACTTTTTGGGATTGTGTGTGCTGATCGCAGCCTCCAAGAAAACGTTCTGGAGTTTGTGTTTAAGAAGATTAGGTTCTTGACGCTGCACAACAATAACTTTATGGATAGGTTGTTCAGACGGGAGTTATTCGGCAAGAAGATCACTATAAAGGTACTTAAAGCGATTCTAGCAATCAGGGGTTGGGATGGAAACAGGATTTTGAGAAGACAGCATCAGAGAGCAGTTGAATTGGCTAGGTCACTGGGCGTGAGAGTTGCTTGTTAGAGCAGAGAGACAGACCGAAAGGATGAGAAATGTATTGAACGCCCGATACATGTATATTCGATAACGAGGTCAACGTCGCTGACTGTCTATCCCGAAACAACGATATCTTATACTATCCCCTTGATGATGCTGTTCAACACTCTAAAACTGGTGAATCGTAAGGTCGGGAGACTAGATAATACTCATATCGATTCTAGCCTTGTAGTCGACATGGCGTTATATAGCCATTGGTAAGAGCTCCCTTGCATCAACTCAGAAACATAACAACACCCCTTAGTTGAACCGGGAGATATCGATATGGCCCTTGCTTCTCCAATTTTAGGCATCTCTCTAGGCGCTGCTGTCTAATCGGTAGCTACCAAAATGCACAAATAATTACGAAAGGGATAGTGACCAGTGAGAGTAGCGATGGAGAGGACTTCTCACTGGATATAGTCTGTATTTTGCAAAAGACTATGCATTTTTATAGTTGTTTATTTTGATGTGCTTTACTTGTGAGAGACTTTTCCGACCAGGACCGGGTGCAGTGTGGAGTGGCACTTCTCCTACAGCAATGTTCAAACTGTTTAAAGCTGTAGAAATGCAAAATAGTATTCTAAGCAGAAGCGTGTCCAGTGAAAAGCGATGAGATATCCGTATCTCAGTGGATATCATTGCTGTTCGGAAACTATCGTGCATTTTTATAGCAGTACAATACTGTACACGTTCACATGGAGAGACAAGAATTCCATTGGAAAGAGTGACTGTGATTGCAATGCAGCGCGTTTCTATCTATTGAACCCATTCTGTCCTCGTTAAAACCCTATGGGAAAAAGAGTGACAGGGCTATGACTCCTCGGGTTTTCTGGTCCTATCAGGCAAAGCCTCCAAGTCGCGCGAGTTTGTGGTCTCCGATTGCGACGACGATGTTGATGATGTGGTCGACGCCAAAGTGGATGGAGGTGAAGCGGATGAAGTGGGCGAAGACAACGTGGTCGAAGCCAGATTTGAGGTGGACGGAGCGACAACAAGATCATCCAGAATTTGGTTGATGACGATTTGTCTGCGCGGCATCAAGTGGAGATGTGCTGGACGCTGGTTGGTATGGCCACAACGCCAAGCCATCTCGGCACGCCATCTAGCTTCCTGTATTCTTTCCCAGCCCCATTTGGTTACTGTTTGACAGAGTTCTTCAGCTGAAGGTGACATGCAGCGTAAATCCCAGGCTTCCTGTATTTGCGGAACGGGGTGTCCTGTCAAGGTAGCAAACTCGTCAAAGGTACGAAGTCTGCGAGCGCCAACATACGAAGCAACGCGACGACAATAGACGGTCATTTCGACCAGCTGCTGTTGAAGTCGCGAGTAGTGTTCGAGAGGGGTTTCGTATAGCGAGTAGGAGTTTACTTGACGGTCGAGTCTTTGGTGAACTCTTTTGGCTGCATCGAGTAAACTTGTTTCTAAGGTCAGTGCCAGGCCGATTTCATGGCTGGATAGCCAAGTGAGATAGCGCTGGAGACAGACCTCAAGATTCTGGTAGTACGGACTTTCAAGAACATCGGAGCTCAGCTCCTGTTGGGTGAAGCTTGATTGGGTAGGCATGATTTGATGTGGTGTTGGTGATATGATAGATATGATTGGAGCGCCGAGGGGCAGGTTGTTTCCAGATGTTTCAAGTCTCACAGATGTCTTCGATGGAAATTCCGAAGGTTGTGCTTTGAAGGCTGAAATATCTGGAGTTCGAGTCTCGAAGGCTTTTGTGTTCAAGATGAAGCTTGAAGGTTGTGCGGTCCGAGAGTCTGGGAGCTTTGTGCTGGAGAACAGAAGGAGAAGAGGAAACAGGCCGGGGATTTTATAGAAACCGTGCTCTAGGCAGAAATTATCTCTCTCATAGTCTCGGCGACATAGTCCATGGAAGAATTTTTCGAGGTCGGCGTTTTGTGATTGGCAGTGGACGCAAACTTGCTCGGGAGTGATTTCATGCTGCCTGATTGGGAAATATGGCATCTTGATCATTTCAGAGCACGACCTCGAGTAGAGCCTCTGACAGTACCTCTACCGATGCCGCTGCCAGCTCTTGAAATGCCTCGTCCTCGACCACCTTGACCGCCGACGCCAACATAAGCTGGAGTTGGTGTGGAGGTGGCAGAGGCTGAAGAGGGTTGTCTGGTCAAGCGACTGGATGCCGTGCTGACCCTACCCCTGAGTTTTGAGCCGCGGGTTGCAGGTGGTGGAGCAGCCTTTTTTCTCTCTTCTTCCTCAGCACGTCTGATGGCAGCCTCTCTCCTGGCTTGTTCTTCGGCAGCACGTCTTTCAGCTTGTTGCTGGCGTACGAACGACTCATTCTCGATGTCTTGCAAATCTTGAGTCGCACCTTGCCAGTTTGGATTCAGGAGCAGGCGTTGGTTATGTTCGGTTTGAGAGAGAATGCGTGTCCAAGTATCGAGAAGAGTCGAGGCTGAGTGCACAGTGCGATTGACATTCTACCAAGTGTTAATCAGAGAACAAATTGTGTATGGGGGGTGCAGGCGTACATCCATGTTGCCCTTTGCTTTTTCCAGGCTCGTCACGACATCCTCGATGACCTTGTTGATTTGTCGCACGCTTTCCAACTCTTTGCGCAAAGCAGCCTCACGCGACTCTGCCGTCTCTGGTCGAGGAGCGCTGGGCTTGGAGGGGGTCGGGCCCAAATCAATGTCCATGTCGTAGTCAACGTCTTCGTCCTCGTAGGGAATGTCATTGTAATCTTGATCCACGTCGTTGTTCAAGCGCAATGCGCCTATATCTGGAGGTTGCGACATGTTTGGCTCGAGGAAGTCACGATGCTGCGAAGGCGCAATTGAGAATTGTTTGGTATGAGCCAAATCAAGGTGTTTGATTGCTTGTTTGCACTGTCAATGTTTACTCGGCCTCTTTCTGCCAACCACCAGAGTCAATTATTTCAAGACAGAATCAATGGCAAGTATACCATTCAATGACTCACTCATCTTGATAGAAGCATTCTTGGAATATGTTTTTCTTCCTCTATCGTCTTCAGTCGTCTGGGCATAGCATTTTGTAGCATTGATTGAGCATAACAACGACGCGGAAGAAGCCAGGATGCACGGACCAGACCCATCGGTCCCTGCCACTTCCCAGCCACGGCGTTTCCTGACGAAGTCGCAAGGAAGGAACGATGCCAGGGATATCGTGACATCCGCCCTTGCACAACTGCACAACCTCCACCTCATCCCCGTCCTTCTTGTTTACCATCCTCAAACCCTGTTTGTATACAATACACCATTTGCTGCCACCCACCTCTTGGATACACACATCGCTATACAGATCACTACTACGCGCCTGTCCACACCTCGCGCCCATCTCGTGTTTCGGCGCGTTCGACTTTGTTGACGTCGACCAAAACCAAAAGTCGCAAGCTTGCGACAGAGTCAGGGTCATCGTCAGGACGATAGATTCGTCCGCCTTGGACAATTGCCTCGACTCACTTCGGCCCTCCGTTTGTTGTCGTCGAAAAGACACGTCCAGCTTTCACTCACACGCCCGCCATGATGAGAGACACAACAACTCCACCACCCCCCTCGTCGCGACTGCGCACTCCTCCAGCTCCCAAACACGGCGCCGGTTACCACTCATACCATCCCTACGAGCCTAGAAGGTCCCAGAGAGTTCACCGCTTGCACAACACCCACGACAAGCTCCCTCAATCCTCGTCGTCCCGCAAATCCACTCTCCAACGCACCACATCATCGCAAACCCTTTCGCCTCCCTCGTCCCCTGCCGCCGAGCCATCAAGACCACAACAAACTCCTGCGAGGCCTACCCCTGTTCGCCAATCGCTCTTCACACGCAACAGGCCTACCAACACTCCCAACATCAACTCCTTAATTGACGTCTTCGCTCCTCAACCACAACTCCCCACACCTTCGTCCATGTTGCCCACCCCCAAGATGACCCCTCGCAAGTGCGACTCCAACGCCATGCAGTCCACTGCCCGCATTCTCAACTTCAAGCCTGTCACCGCCCAGCCCGCCATGTCACTCCCACGCAAGAAGACCAAGTCGCGTCTCACTCTTGACAACGACGACGCCGTTCATGACCAAGTCAAGGTCTTTACCGACATCCAGGACCGTGTGCCCGCCGTGGACCACACTGAAGACAACCCCTTCATTGGCCCCAGAAAGACCAGAGCTCGCACCCGCGCCCAGACTGTTCCCTCAAACTCGACCGACATTGACATGGACGACGCCCACACTGATGATGAGGAGGGCATCCTCTACGTCTTCCGCGGCAAGAAGATCTTCCGTCGCTATGAAAAGTCTTCCGATGAGCCTGCAAACTCGGATGCATCTACCAGCTCGACCAACAGCTTGAAGCGCCAGGCCGGTGTTGCTGCTTCCCGCCCTTTGACACGCTCGTCCTACAAGCCTCGTCTTCTCTGGCCAACCGCTAACAGCGATGGCGACGCTGATGAGGAGGCTCTGACCGACATTGATGAGGATAACGTCCCTTCTGTTGAGTCTGCTCCCTTCGACTCTGCTGTTCAGCCCACCAAGACTCCTTCCAAGAAGGCAGTCGGCCACCCCGCTACTCCCCCTTCATCTCATCGCCAGACTCGCTCTACCGCTCAGCAGATTGCCATCTTCGCCGACCCTCACAACGAGCTCAACCGTGCTCTCGCCTCACCATCTGTCACTCCCAAACCCCAGAAGGTCAGCGCTGGTCCTCTCTTCTCCAACTGGCCTCGCAGCAAGAACACCGATGAGAAGGCTGCTCGTGGTGAGAAGCGTCACCGTTCTACGATGTCCGAGCCTGATATGCCCACCAAGCGCACTCGCTCTAACACCTTCACTTCTGAACGCCCCTGAACGTCGAGTTAAGCCTCATTTCTTCGACTCAGCTTCACTTCTTCGGCTCATCGTTATTGCATTGGCCTTCAACTGTTTTTTTCTGCGAGCATGACGCAAAAAGCGTAGCGACACTGGGAGTTTATGGTTTCAATCAAAGGAGGTCTGATGTTCTCTCACATCCTGTCTCTTCTGCATGGTTTAAGGCGTTCACAAGAACTTCGCATGGCGTTTCCTGCACCCTGCATTCTTCTACACAACGCATGGTTATTGAAGAGGAGGATGTTTTTCTTGTTTACCGTCATGTTCTCTCTGCTTTTCTCAGATATCCGCCAACCCTCCTTCTGTTGATCGAGAGGTTTAGATAGTCTACCAGACCGATCCTGTACTATACCCCGCCCACACAAGGCATACAGAGATCTCGTGTCATGAAATGAAATGAAATACAAAATTGTGTCAACATGTAACGTCGCTGTTCTCGTCTTGCTTTCCTCTCGCGAGCTCACTGCAGTCTGCCTTATCATCTCTGCTCCCATCTATGATATCCTGTCAAAGTATATCTATATAAATGCATAAGAGTGTTGAAGAAAGAAGAGTGTCCACTGAGAGCTGACAACAATAACGGCTCTCAGTGGAACGCAGTCCTACTTGGCTTACGACTGTGCCTTTTTATAGCTTGTCAAGTTGCTCTATGCTACGCTGGGGATCAGGACGTTTCTTTTCGTGTATGAGTCTATCGAGATGTGACTATAGAAATGCACAATAGTGTAGAGGAATAAGGATCATCCACTGAGAGGCGTTGTTCTATCTGTGCTCCGATGCGCATCCTTATTGTCATAGTTGCAAAAACCCACTCCCGGCATAGCCACTCTTTCTCCGATGTTGCCGGACTGGTTACTGCAGTGTCACACGACGGCGTTTGCGAGGGGGCTCGTGTGCGAGAGAAGCAGATGGCTCGAAGCTGACGTTGACAGGGGACTGTTGAAGTCCCTGGCTGTGCCTGAAAAGTGTGGGCACCGGCAAGTGGTCGTTGCTGTTGCCTGGCATGCCCGTTCCACTGTAGCCACTCCAGGCAACAACTATTACCTGATTGTCTACGGGCACCGCGGTTGAGCTAGGTGTCTGCTGGGTGAATGACACTGGAGCTGCCCTCATGTTGCCACTCGGTTCTGTAGCCCAAGCCCCTGCTTCAAACTGTGTCATTGCGGGAGGTGCAGAGGCGCGTAAATCGGCGCCGTAGGGTAGACTGTAAGAACTGTTTTCTTCTAGTGCAAATGGTGTGTAAGTAGGATAGAACCGATTGTAGGCACTGTCATACCCATTGAACTCAGTCTGCCAAGACATCATGTGTTCAGAGCTGTGACTAGCCGCAGGTACTTGCTGCGATCTCGAAGTGGGCATCAACGGAGACTCGTTGGAATCCTGTTGTATCTCGTCCTTAGCCCCATACATGCTGTGTGTGACCTGCATGCCAACTTGTTGATACGCCAGCCTCTGATCGTACCCTAGCCCTTGGCCCAAAAACATCGAATCGAACATCGCCGACACAGCATCAGCCTCAAGTGACGTTAACGAGGGATACGATGGCGTATTTCCGAAAACAAATGGAGCCGGAGCAGCCACTGGGGGTGCTATAGCGTAGGTATCCATTGTCGGAACTCGGACTCCTGCATGTGCCCATCCGGGAGCAACCGAAGTTGAGGGTTCCGCTTCGTCTGGGAGTGGTTGCGTAGGGGAGTTTCTCTCAATAGAAGTTGGTGGACTGATCTCGTTATCATGAGAAGAAGAGGAGTTGAAAACCCCTGCCCTAGACATGAAAGGCGGTTTCGGAGCAATCTTCGGAGGTTCTACGTTAAGCATGTGAGCCGGTCGTGGAGGCCCCTTTGGAGGCATGTTGATCGTTGATGCAATTTAAAGTATGAAAATGGTATCGGGTGATGCCGCGTACGATGTCTTGGTGAAGACCAAACGTTCAAGGGGCTCTCAGTGCAACAGCTCTGCAAGATGAGAAAGTTGACCTCGAGCATGATTTATAGATCGAGTATGAGTCGAAGAACGATGACTAGTTGCAAGCCAAGTCGAGTCGTAGACCTGGTATCTTTTACTAGAAGGGCAACCCTGACTCATATTGTGAGACCCGTGGGCTGGCTCGCGTGGATAATGTACTCTTCAGCATCTCCTTGTCGATATAAGCGAAGTATAGCGAAGTCGCAATGCAGAAAAGCGAAAGGTTCGTTCGGAGTTCCACTGAGAGCATGTGCATTCGAGGACCTCTCTGGGCAGTCTTGGATCTACGATGCCACTGTGCATCGCGATGCGTCGAAAACTTGGTTTGCATGGGCTGGTGATACTGCAGCTTTGCACCAACCCATCTTCGCTTCAGAAGCCTTCATTCTGGAGATAGACTTAGTGTTGAGCAAATCAGCCTGCAAGTGAACGGCTACAATTTTCGCCATGGACGACGCTAATTCTTGTCGTATTTTGGTTTCTTCCAGTTATGCATTTTGTCAATCATGCGGAGTCTGAAGATTGAGAGTATTTGCAAGCTCAATCAAGACGATATGAGTCAAACAAGTCGGCTCAATACATTCTCCAAGCGGATGCACGCGTCGATGATCTTGGAGAAGAAGATTCATCAAAGCCTCAATGACATTTTGAGCATTCATGGCAAGCACGAAGGAGGGAAGACATAAAAGCAATCGACGTCCGGGTGTCACTGCCCACGACGTTCTGCCGAGGACGGACACCAAACCCAATCGGGCGGGCGCTTTTCGCCTCCAACTTTTGGCAGCGAGCCTCTGCGCGACCACGATGATTCTTTCCAATGGAACAACAACATGCACTAAATACTGTGCCTCCGGCGAGCGGCACACCGGCTGTGCCGTCGAAGGAACAAGCTCTAAAGTCGCTTGCTGAGAGCGGCAGTGGCGATGGCTCCATTTTCCAGCAACTCACAAGCAATCCATTTTTTACTGCTGGTTTTGGACTTGCAGGTCTCGGTGCTGCGTTGCGAATTGGACAACAAGGATTGAGGAGGGGAGGGGAGCTGCTGAAGAGACGAATGCTGGTTGATCTTGAAATAACCCGACATGACGAATCTTATCCGTGGGTTCTTAATTGGATGACACGGCAATATCAAAAATCGCTCTCAGAATCCACCGAAAATGTGTATGTTGGTCTTCGACGCCATGGATAGAGTGATACTGACTTCGCTAGAAAACCTGGTCTGATGGAAGCTCTCATACGACGCTTCACACCAGGCCTGCATCATTTGCAGATCAAGACGGCAAGCCAGAAAACACCTGGAGGCGCATCACATACTCACTTTTCTCTGGTACCTGGACACGGAAAACACATTCTGAGATTCAAAAACGCTTTCATCGCTGTGGACAGACAGCGTGAAGGAAAGTCCTTCGATGCTCAAGGTCAACCTTTCGAGACGATCAAACTCACCACGTTATACGCACATCGTCACATCTTCGAAGACATGTTCTCAGAAGCACACCAGTTGTCTATGCAGAGTATCGAAGGTAAGACTATGGTCTACACTTTGAGGAATATGCAATGGATGCCACTAGGAGACGCTAAGCGCAAGCGACCTTTTGACTCCGTTGTGTTGGAAGAAGGAATGGCAGAAATGATCAAGCATGATGTGCAAGAATTCTTGAATGCTCGAACTTGGTATCTCGACCGCGGTATCCCCTATCGCAGAGGTTATCTCCTGCATGGTCCACCCGGAACTGGAAAGACTTCCTTTGTACAAGCATTAGCTGGCGAACTTGACTTCAATATCGCCATGCTGAGCTTGAGTCAACGTGGTCTTACCGATGACTTGCTCAACCACCTGATGCTCAATTTGCCGCCACGCACTTTTGTTCTTCTGGAAGATGCAGATGCAGCCTTCAACAACCGAAGACAGCGTGACGAGGACGGCTTCAGTGGAGCCACAGTCACCTTCTCTGGTCTGCTGAACGCACTTGACGGTGTTGCCAGCGCTGAAGAACGCATCGCATTCATGACGACGAACCACATCGAACGACTCGATGACGCACTCATCCGACCTGGCAGAGTAGACATGACATTGCGTCTTGGCGAAGCGACACTTTGGCAGATGGAACAAATGTGGGACAGGTTCTACGCACCTTTGGACACCGACGGTAGCAAGAGAGCTCTTTTCCTTGAGCGCGTCCAGCAATACGGTCTGGTCAATTCTGTCAGCACAGCTGCTCTACAAGGACTGTTCTTGTACAACAAGGATGACCCTGATGGCGCTGTGAATATGGTTGGACAGCTACTCATGGCCAAGACACCAACGATGGAGGTGCCCAAGAAGAACTAAAATGTGTAGGATAGGGACTTTTGTATGATACGATTGTCGAAGACCTCATTCAGTGCCTCTGATCGGGCACTTGAACATATGAACTCCGTGATATGAATGCTGTTCGCTGTTGGACCCGTGACACCAACCCGCACAAGCCCGAACCAACCAGACTTCCCTCGTCCCTGAAACCCTGCGTGCTTTTCCACCGCCAATCAGTCGCTGCTGCCTAACAACACCCTAACCTTTATATGTGAGATAAATTTGAGTCACCAAGAAGCAGAAAAAAAGCCGTGGTGGTGTAGTGGGATATTCACACCCTACTCTCACACAATAGGCAGACACTTTCTTTAAAAATCTCAATGCTGTGTGGCTCAAGAATGGGAGGTCCTAGGTTCGATTCCTAGCCACGGTGCTTCTCTTTTGTTTGTTCTACTTTTTGGTACTGCTTAGTTCAAGAATGTGTTGCAATAGTGAATTCTTGTTGATGTTACTTTTCGTACGCACGGGTACTTTTATAAGAGCACATCATCGTGTTCCTTTCTTCTCCGGCCATGTCCTGTCTCCGATCTCCAAATCAATGTGGTGATCAGGGCGGCCTCCATTCATGTATATAAGAATGCAGATACAGCATCAGACAAGCTCGCTCTACGCCTTGAGACGAAGACCCTGCAAGTCCTCTTGCGCATCCTTGATAAGGAAGCTGTGAGATTGGGATTTAGCAACACTGGATTTTACTCAAGGAAACATAATAAAGAAAACTCACCTATACCACCACAGCGTCGGGAACACGGTCATCAAATGCCACAAGCTATGCGCATCAATCGCACCCCACCAAGGCGGGAAATCAAACAACTCCAAACTCATGGCTAGAATGACCCATGCGACAATCAAACCAGGCCAAGCCGCCCACATGCGTTTCGTCTTTTGGTATCTGGTAATACTGAACCAGCTCCAGATAATGTTTTGAACAATTCCGACCCCGACATTGCCAGCCATGTTGTAAGTATAGTCGAAGCTCCAGAAAGAGAGGTATGACACATGAGCCAGGTACAGCGTGATGCAGAGCAAAGTCCAAGCTCTAAGAACACTAGAGCGCTTTGGTGTGTCCTTGTCAAGACGAAAGACCCTGACAACAGAGAGGAACATCCCATACATGACCGAGGCAGCAGCTCCAAAATAGTCGAGCTTTTCGGTCACGGAGAAGTCTCTCGTGTGGAAAATACAACTGAAGATCCAGCTCGCAAGACCGAAGTATCCAAATCCTAAATAGAATTTCCGGAGTGGATAGCTGGCAGGGACCTTCTCGCGCAGCACTTTCATGCCATGATCATGAGCCAGAAAGTTGAGCAGCGAGAAGATGACGGAGAACGGCTCTTGCATGCCAAGGAAACGGTAGAAGGGCCATTTGCCGTGGAATTGGAGGACTGGTTCGCGGTAGGGAGGTTCACGAGCGAGCCGCTTGTCGGTGACGACATGTTGGCAGGAATAGTCGCATTCGGAGGGACAGTCCCAGAGGAGAAGGCGGTGTTGCAGCGCTGTAGGTAATATCCAGTATGAGCTTCTGTTGTTCCTTGATTCTTGTGTCCGTTTGTTTCCTTGCTCTTTCTTGTCTCTGGACGGCAGGGGTTCGGGTCAAGGCTTACAGATTGCTGGACCGCCAGGTACGCAATTAGTCGCTGTACATGTCTGTGACCCTTTTGTTAGCTAGCAGCTTCCTAGAGGCGTCTAGAGCTTTCGTCGCAAGTCGATTATTCGTACCTTAACACAGTCTTTGAAGTCTGGCAAGCGGTCGCCTAACGATGCGCTGACAGTCGCAGCCAGAGCTACCACCACAGCAGCTCTCAATGCGTTGTCCCGAAGATGCATGTTTGTGTATCTGGCATGCTTCGAGACCCCCTGAGATTCGGGCTTGTACAGGCCGAGGCCAGCGTATTGTCGAAGAGGACCGCCCGCCAGAAGTACGACGCGGTTTAGTGCTTGGCGCTGGTACTTCTTAATCTCTAACTGCTAAGTTGCTCTGCTAAATAGATTTGCAGTATGATTTGCTATATAACTTTATTATCCGGATTCTTATTTTTTTTCTAACTATATCTTAAGATCTCTTAGATATATTTTTTAATATTATATCTAATCTAGTAGATTTTCTAGTAGATTTTCTAGTAAAAGACATATTTATCTTATATATTTAGAATTAAGTACTCTATATATTTTTGAGCAAACATCTTAGGCAAATAGTCTAAGGTATAATACGATTCCTAGTACTTAGAATATATATAGGCTAGGATTAGCAAAGTAGCTCTTAAGTACCGGTAAGCCTCTAGATGTACGACTAGCGATTGATGGAGTATTAGCGGTATCCGCCGTTAAACTAGCGAGCTCAGCAGCAGTAATAGGCAGAACAGTTCCGTGTCTAGGACTAGGAGGTAGCTTGTACGATGCTGGGACTTTCCAGTTGGGGCTCGCTATATTTTTGGTCTGGAGGGGAATGTAGCCTCGACCAGAGAATTCGTCGACAAATAAGTAGAAGTCGTCACCATTGACGTCGCCGGGATTTGACTTGAATGCTGTTGGTCCTTCCACACCCTGGGTACCAGCTTTCTTTCCGACGCAAGTATCAACGATGGTCCAAGAATCTGCCGTCGCTCTAAGCGATGTCGACTTCTCTTGGATGATATCGGTACACCCGGTCTCGCCAGCCCCTTCGTCCTTTGTGAAGCGGTAGTAGACATCACCGGATTCCAGAACAGTCGAGTCTATACGTGACATACCAACGTCTTGCCAGATCCGCGGCTCGCTAAATGTGACAGAGTCTCGTGTAGTGGCATAAAGCATGCGGTGATAAGTCGGTCGGACACGATCAACATCTGTAGAGTTGTACAGAGAAGAAGCCCAGAAGACAACATAAGCATCGATTTCTTCATCGTAGTAAGCCTCAGGCGCCCAAGTGTTCCCAGCTTCAGCAGGTGACACTAGTACATGGCGCTGTTCAGACCAGGTTCTCAGGTCGTGAGATTCCCAAACCTCGAGATAACGACTTCCGAATTTGACTGCATCGTCCCAAGAAGTTCCAGACCCGATCGATAGGTCAGTGGCGATCAAGTAGAAAGTATCACCCTCGTGAGAGCGGATTATGAACGGATCGCGTAGTCCAGTTGTGCCAAAGCTCGACTTGAGAACTGGTTGTGCACCATTGAGCTCTGTCCAGGATAGGGCGTTGTTGCCATTACTAGCTGCGAAATAGATATTCTCGCCAGATCGGGAGTTGTTGGTGAAATATGCAAAAGCATAGCCTTCGAATGCATCTATTCTGGCTACCTGACGAACAGAGGCGGAGAACTGTCGGCTTGCTGGGAATCCATTGCAACTCACGGTTGCAGTCAGTTGAACTTTTGTGTTGAGGTTTTGTCTCTGAACTATGCCGTCACTAGAAACGACAGATTCGTTGCTACTGCTCCAGGTGACGTTCATGCCGCTCTCGGTGGTAGCGGCCAAGTGCAAGTTACCGCGAACTTCATTGAGGTTCGTTACAGTCAGAGATTCGAGGTCGGCCGAACAGTTGCTATTTTGGACAGCTTTGACTAGCAAGCTCAAAGTCAAGAATGCGCAAAGATACAGGGAGCGCATGATGCAGGTGACAAGAGTGCGGTCGTGGATCCATGAGAGGCCATGGACTGCGATCTTATATCATACTTCTCCATCATGAACACGAGAATGGCCGTATGATCATGCACGATTGCTGATCACTTGCAGACATACGGATGAAAGCACACCGAAGAGTTAATGCCAAGTAAGGATGAGCACCGAAAGGCGGAGGGGGGGCTCTTGGCCTCTGGATGAGAGGATGAATTGTCTATGCATCACGTTCGAATAAGAGTGCTCTTCAGCCGAGCGCGCCTTCGAACTATCGATAGAATGGAGATCCCTGCTGCGCAGTCCTTGGCGTGACCGGCGGGTTTTGAAGCTTTGAAGAGGACACGGAAAGTGCAAGGGTGGCCGGACAAACCTCGGTATGTACCAAAGAGGCAGTTTTCTCTCCGAGCTTCTCGGGTCAGCTTGTCTGTTCATTGAGAACTCTCATCGCATCAAGCAAAAGAAAATTTGGGAATATCTCTCGTAGAGCTTTGGAGATTTAGATTTCCGATAACTGCCAGATCTCATTGCATTGGCTATCTGTGCTAACCCGCTAACACACCAACACTATTCCATATATCGTGTCGACCAGCGACAATAAATTAGGAAAGCTTGCTGTTGACGAACTTGAGAGCAGCCTGACCGTATTCTTGACCATAGCCTTGGTGAACGTTGGCATTGTTTCCGTTCGAGCAGTAAGGGTCGGCAGAGTCGCAGTAAGACTGGATTCTGCTTGCGTATGCGGAGCAAGTGTAGCCCGAAGGTCTTGGGTCGAACTGAAACAAGAATGGTCAGTAAAAAGTCTGGAAGTCGACAGTGAACAAGACTTACACCAGGGCCCTTGGCTGTGCCGACGGAGTAAGGTCCACCAGGGATGTTTCTGGGGTCGCCCATGAAGATGATAGCCTTGATCTTGTTTCCGATAGCAGCTGAGATAGGGGCAGCAGTGCTGGAAATGCCTTGGTTGGGATCACCACCTCCGCAGATAGCGTCGTCACCAATTTGAGCTCCTTGGCTGTATCCAACGTAGACCAATTGAGTGTTGGGACAAGAAGCAGCGAAGCTGTTGATCTGGTTGGTGACAGCCTTGACTCCAGCCTGGACAGAAGAGGCGTAGCTGTTGCCTCCGGCAGCTGGGTAGTTGATGACTTCGGCAGTCGAGCCAGGGTGAGCGTTCAGAATGAGGTTGACAACAGTGCCGGCGGATCCATAACCAGCAGGTGCAGTAGTCTCACGAGCACCGAAGACGTGGATGTTGGGACAGGCGCGCTTCTCAAGAGGAGCAGCCATGGAGGATCCCATGAGGAGGAAGGGGATAGCGGCAATAGCGGACTTCATGATGATGAATTGGGGAGTTGGTTACAATGTGAGTTCGTGATGGGATGAAATATGAGAGAATGTGACTGCAAGTGGCCTACTTATATCATGTTCGCATTTGTCACGGTTGCAAGGTCAATGCAGTAGATGGATCATTTCATTGTGCTATATTGACGAATTCCAGATGTCAAGGCTTTAGGCAAAAACACTTAATCACAGGCAAAAGATACATGATCGGCACGAGGACTGCACTCGATGAACCATGTTCATAGACCCTACTGTCAAATAGGAATCGTTCTTCAGCCCCGTTGTGACGGCTTATTTTTTGGTGAAGTGGTTTCAGCAGTTCACCCAGACTTTAGCGAAGTTTCAGGTTGTTTCACGCCGCGGCATCTTCCCGTCCGAAGCTTGTTTTAGCACCCTATTACGACTGCACGCGAATGATTCTCGTGCCTTTAGCCTCGTCTAGATTTACAGGGTGACTGAAATTACTGCTCGTGGCTTGCTGCGACTGATCAATTGAATGGAACCAAGTTGGAAGCACCTGCATGTGCAGTTCGCTGACATCAAGTATTACTATATTGCTATTCTATGCAAACTCGGGATACAAGGCTAGAAGTGTATCGAGCAGGCTTGATGATGCTTGCTCACTCGCTAAACATCACCATACCTCTGGCTGATGTTCACTCTACATGAAGCTACTCACTCCGCTCGCAGACCAGTCGATCAAGTACAGTTCAAAGCTTTCTGCCATAGCCTGGTTCTCAGAATGATCTGATTGCAGGGGAACACCCGAGTCTGACTGCTCTTGCAGCAAGCAAATTTCGTTCATGTGGTCCTCGCGATCTGTCAAGGTCTAGAATTGTACCGGACTTGCCGCCAATGCTCGCGAATCCACTGATTGACGCGCTGTCTCATGGTCTCACGTTCTGGTGAGCTGTCTGCCTGGGAATACCGTTCGGTTTTGAGATTGGAGTGGTAGTAGCTGCAAAGACTGGAACACTGAAGGTGTGGTTGCGAGTAGTGAATTGTTGATGCCCTGGGAATCTGTGTCTGAAAGTGTAGTGCCGATATCATCAGTACTCTTGGAGAGCCTGGAGTAAAATGTAACAGACTGAAATGGTACGTTACGGTCGATGCAACCAATCACATTCGGACACAGACCGTCTGCTAACAAGGAGCTGTTGCACCGATGTCAATATCGACCTAATGAGCATCACCAGGTTCTCGTGCCTCAATCAATGCATGTAGAGTGAGTTCCCTGTTCCGTGACAGCCGAAAGCAAGGATGAAGTCAGGAGGTCAGCAAAAGCCATCAGTCGTTCACCCAACATGATGGCCTTTAGGCAAGTACTGCGTGTATCACGCTTCGAATTCCAGAGGAGCTTAGACGTTATACCAACAGCAGCACAGCATGTACGAACCAACGTCGAACTAATGATAGCTTCGAAGATATGTTCAGGCTAAACACATTGGCCCCAAGGGGTACGAGTAGCGGAGCTCATTGAATGTGCCCTAATCGCGGGGTAACACTATACAGGAACAGGAGACTGAAGATCTGCATACGCGAAAAGCTTCGCTTACCATTGTCCCTTCTGGCTAAATGCGGGTATAGTATGATCAGAGGTAATGACAGTGTAGGCAGAGAGCAAACTTGCGGCCGAAAGTTTTGAGTTGAATTGAGACAGAAAGAAGTGTGCAAGCAGAACAAGCGATCAAGTTGCCAAAGCAGGATTGCAGGTTCATTATCCAGCCGATGGCTGATGAAACCTCATCAGAATAAATTCGGAGTGAACCAGTCTACCCAGTGTGCATCATCAAACGTGATGTTGCCGGCTGGGACAAAGAAATCTGTGTCGGAGGCTTTGTCAAACAGGAATTTGTCGACAAAAGCTTGAAGGTGGGGGATCTGATATGACGGGAAAGAGCAATGAAGATGGCTTGGAGACATAGAATATCCCAGATGATCAGGTGTACCGAGGGCTTCATAGATTTTTCGAGCAGTCTTCATGCATCCGAATGAGCTCCAAGGTCCAAGCCATTCATAGCCAATATTATCGATGATCAAAAAACCTCTTGGTGCGACCAGCCCAGCCAACATGTGGTGATCGAACGGGAGTGTATCAACAGTCGTGTTGGCAAACTCGTCGAACTGTGTAGCAAACCAGACGTTCTCTTGCACAATTTCCGATGCAGTCTGTGTCGAACCATTATGGTTTTCGTAATCGCTAAGACGCCAGCAGGCAGTCCCTCCAGAACCACTCTCTTGAGGGATTGTAAGAGCTATGCGACTATCAAGGGCGCCAGCGACTAGTGCTCCTTTGCCGTTCCGGGAACAACCAGTGACCGCAACTTTCTTCGGGTTGATGGTGGTGTCGGGCAAAGTCTCCAGAACATCGAGAATACGGCTCACGCCCCACGACCAAGCTGTCATGGCGCCGTCGGATGTCAATTCGGGGTAGAGCTCGAAGAATTTGCCTTGGCCACGGCTGCTTTGATTGTTCTGCGCAGCAATCTCGTCGTTGTTGTATGTGATGATGACCACGCCAGAAGGAGCAGGAATGGTAAGAGCTCCGAAGGCGATAATGGCTGGATATGGAGCAGTTCCGTTCAGTGGATAGGTGATCGTGGATGTAAAAGATATAGTTTTGCCATGTGCAGCGACTGTGACTGTCATGTTGCCATTGGAGATCAAGCCAGTTACGGCATCAGGTCTTCCTGGTTTGAGACCCAACTCAAGCGTCTGGAACAGCTCGCTGACTTCGCGTTGGCGGCATTCGAAGTCGGAGAGAGTCTTGACAGGTCTACCATTGGCAAATACGAAAGGGTCTGGAAGCTTCGCGTCGTATCGAGTCGCGTTGTTAGGAGTGTTTGGACATGACATTGGTCGCTTCTTAAAGCCTATCGATGATCAGCAGGAAAGACCTGTGTATTCGAGATCAAACGCGCTACCTAGGACAGCCGGTACCAGACAGATCAATAAGGATATATTGAACCTCATCGCGAAATGGTTAGTGTGTACAGCTAATTACCTTGCGCTTTCTGACAGTTTTTTGTCGATACAATGCTTGGGGTTCAGCAAAACGACTGACACCTGGATTTGTATTTGTACCTAGGAGATATCGTCTCACACCGCGCTCGACAAGTGCACAAGGTACAGATAGAATAACCTTCCCCTCTGTTGCGCAAATGATGGCATGACATCTCGGCGTGGTTGCAATTTAGCCATGAATGAACGATGGATACATGCGAAAACGAAGAATCTGCCTGTTTGGTTGCTGGAAGATGTTTCTCCGTGTTCAGAGTTGCCGTTATGCATGTGTGCTCGAGATGCGGAGAGCGGGACCAAGGGAAGAAACAGGGGATGATAGATGTGGGGCCTACAATCACGATGGAACTCTTTTGTGTGCTATGGTCTGCACAAAGACAGATTCACGTCGCGACATTGAGGAAGAGGAAGAGAAAAGAAGGCAGGGGCAGTCACCTTGGATGAGAACCAACGCGCCACTTGAGGGAGATCATCGGACAATCGCAGATGCTGTTTGCCGAGGCAGCAAAGCCCCACACTCATTCGCTCCTTCTTTAACTGTTTGCTTGTTTCAGAAATATCAGCATTGCGTCGGCACGTCGTCCAGCTCACGGTCTGAAGATGGTCATGGTCAATCGCATGTTCTACTTTCTATATGTTCCGCAGATGTGAACTAGGAGCACTACCATGTTCTACTCCACGTACAAACGAGGAATCAGCACCGGCGGAAGGTACACGGTACACGCAAACTCAGGATGTGCCCTTGCTTGGTCGTCAGCAGCCTCGTGAGAGGTCATTTCGCTTTTTCTCGCAAGCAGATTATCTCTCAGCCTCTTTTTCAAGTATGAAGAACCTTCGGGCCGACTGAGTTCAGGATGATCAGGATAACCCGTGATGGGCAGCCATTTCTGCTGGACTTTCATGTTGTCATGTCGTATCCTGCCTATGGCCAGACTCTCCGAGACTGGACTCATCACAAATGGCTTGTACGCGTCCGTGAACCATTGGATTGGTGGTTCATTGTTCCTGTCCTTCCTTCTGACAATCTCCGGTTTGTGGCCATCGAACTCCATCTCTCTGCGTCGGATTGACTCTTTGAATTAACTCATACGAGCATCCCTGAGAACCCTGATTGACAGAGGCTGTCTTTCCTCCGTATAGATAGTCTGAATAGTGGCGGGGACAATGGCGATAGCGGTACTGACCAGAGTACGAACGGACAAATGCCACATCCAATGGGCGTAGTGGCCACATATCCAGCGTCTGCGTGCTCTGGTCGCGTACATTGTGCTGATCAATCCGCCCAGGGCGCCGATCGACACTGCAAAGGCTTCTGTCCGGGAGATAAATGCCATCGAGTTACCTTTATACTCGAGTAAGACATTGCGCTCGGTGTTCGATAGCTGACGTCCGACAGCTTTGCTTGCGTCTGGCTCCAGGCTTCTCAAGGTATTAAGCTCGCGGTCCGTATAGTTGCGCTTTATGAAGAAGCCATCGACAGGTCTGCGCACCGTGCCTTTGCGTAACAGGGTCTCGAGGTCTGGTATACTTGTGTAGGAAAATATATTGTTTCAAAGTCAGATGAAAAGATGTTGGAAAGTGTTCTGAAGAACAAGTGTCGAACATTTTCTCATAGGGCGCGAACATGCATGGTACTGCATCGTCGGCAACCCGCATGCCTTGCTTGGTATCTAGGAATTCGGCTGCCTACCACCATACACGAACCTCTTGAAGAAAACAGCCCATGTATACTTCTTTGTCAGATCCGATCACGATGATTCGCATCATTCAATCCACTCAAGAGCAACCGCATCCCACAAAAAGCCTCTCCACAGGACATATCTGTCGACCTCAAAACTCACAACATTCCTCCCTTGCTTCAGATTGTCGACCACATACTCAAACTGATGCCACTCTCCACTAACAGTCCCGGATCTATAGACCGATGCATCAGTAGACACATCGTCTTTGGTCAAGCTGTCAAGCACAACATCATTAACAAAGACTGTCAACGCGGTGCTTTGCGAGTATCCAGCCAACGAGACAATCAGCTTGGCAGTCGCAGTCTTAAGGGCAGGGATGTCGAATTCTACCTTCCAACTGCCGAGATTGGAGGATGCGTAATACCAGTCGGAATTATTCGAGGTACCAACAATGTAGGTAAAGTTAGCCGGTGACAAAGCAGCAAGGCCATGATGATAAGGCCCACTATTGATGAAACCAGTAGTCTTTTTGTCAAAGTCACCAATCTGGAAGATGCGTTCCTTGCTCGGGACGGACCAAGTCAATGTCGATAAGTTGGTACTACCCTTGACATCAATGCCAGCTCTTGTAAAGTTGGTGTAAACGTCGGCTATCTCGCCACCATTGGACCAAGCATATAAGCCATACTCGCCAGTCCGGACGTTAGAAAAGTTGAATCTTCCGGCAGCATCGACATAGGTTGTGTAGTAATAATTAGTTCCTTGTGCCAAAGGCGCCTTGGTGTCAGAGTCACCCAGGAAACCGGCCGCTCCAGCAGCGACTCTTCCATCAGAGAGTCTGAGGGACCCAGTCACAGAGCCACGAGAATGGTAGGCAGTATCGTTGACCCATGGATAAGGCCACTTTGACAACTCTTCTTCATGCTTTCTTGCTGCATCGGCAATGTCTCCGTTATTCTGTTGACTTGTCAGTAAAGACGACTACGAGTGACTCTGGCATAACTCACAAGATACCATAGCCACGGCCCCCAGATTTTTCCAACAGGTTGGGAAGTTGTGACCTGGGTCTGGAAGTGGGAAGTGTCTTGCACTACATTTAACTGTACTGCATCGCCTGTGCTACTTTCACGATGGACCTGCTATAGTCAGTAGACTACCAACCAGACACAAATGGTAGTTCTTACAGTCAAAGTCTGCTTGAGGTGATTTCCACTGGAGTAATCTGTACTTGGATGGATATACCACGACCCGGTCGATGGCCGCCCATAGACACCATGAAAGTCTCGATCCCTGGCGTAGTTCGCCCAATCGTATTTCGTGATATATGTTCCATTCGATGTCTCAAAGGTCTCATCTTGGACTTTGGTGGCGTTTTGGATCGCTGCAAACGATGGTAGAGGCTCATCCTTGAGATAGGTACGTCCATTGGGGAATCTGTCAGGATCCAGACGAAACAGAGAGCGAAGGATACTGATATCACCCAGAGCGCGATTGACAAAGTACTGATACGAGCCAGCAAGGTCATCATGAATGACCCAATGCAGATCACCCTTCTCAGAGACGAAGCTGACATCAATAAAGGCGTCGTCTTTGTTCACAATACTTGCCGACTCCCAGACTAAGTTATTTTCTCCATCTGCGGCTTGTCAGCATCATACCCGTGAAGGACTAGAAGAACACTCGATACCTGCTCCGAGGTAATGTCCAGCAGCACTACCTATAGCATCTTTGCCTTGATAGAAGAGTTTTGTGGCGTATATAGGTCCTTGTGTTATGTTCCAGATATCATTGCCCAGCACCCAAGTATCATTGCTTGTTTGCTGCAAAAAAAGACTTCGACCTACTACAAACGGCAGTGCCCCAAAGGCAAGAGTTAAGGAATAAGCTCTCATAGCAGTTAGGTTGGTAATGGAGTGGTCCCAGAGTAATGCGATATCTGCATGTCATTTTGTACACGAAGCTGCCAGTATTGATTGTTATCACGCAAGTTTTGATCATTCCACAGTATCTCCCAGATATCCACTGATCTTCGACGGAGAAATTCAATGACCAGTTTCAAGCACTGCACTCGCACCGGAAACCATAGACGCAATGTATTCGTCGGATCTGTTAAGCATGAGAAAATTCCGTGATGACATGGCGTGCTCGACTTGAATTGTCAATTGTTCTGCCTAGGCAATTGACTATTTTTGAGTTCGTGTCTTGGGTTCAGCATATCCTCCATATCATAAGAAAGAGTGACTGACTTGTATTAATATCTCCTGGATCTATGGTTGCACAGCAGGATACGAGTCTTGCCCATATGTCCCATTGAGAGTGACTCTGCCACTGATGCTTCCATCTTCCAGCCTCACCCATGTCTCAACATCTTCTTGGCCCTTCTTGAGCACAACTTGTCTGCTTCCTCTTGTCCATGATCCATAACCACCATATCCACTGTGTCTGCTGAAGCAAAGATCCAGCCCATTGCCAGTCAAGTTCATACCCTTCAGCTTTGAATCCCACCTGAAGCACCAGTCATCACCGTGGTCATGGCCTGAGAAGACTGCTTTGAGTCCTTTGGTATCGAGAAGAGCTTGCATAAAGGGTATATCCTGGCCGTTGTAGGTGAACGTGGTGCCGCTGACCTCGCCTTGACCCGAAGCAGAGCCTTGTTGAGCCAGTGGATTGTCGTCATTGATACCAGGCTCGCGATTGGCATTCACACCTATGGCTTGGAAAGCCGCCATGGCGTTGACAGGTATGTGGACGAATGCGACGCTGGGTACAATATACCCATGCTTCTTCTCTAGGACAGATCGAGTTTCAGTGAACCAGTCAACAACACTCTGAGAGACCCAGTTAGATTGAGGAACCGGCGTTCCAGATGTAGATTCCTGCTGAAAGTAGTTACCACCACGAGAGTCGAAGAACCAGAGCAAGAACTCTGGAACCGCCGAATCATTGCCGTAGACGGGTAAGTAGTAATTTGATACACCCGCGTCAGATGCAGAGACCATGTTCTTTGTGCGACTCAACGTATATTTCGATTCTTCTGCAAAGATGCCTTCGCGTGACAGGTTGAAGTCGCTATCGTGGTTGCCATATGTGCTAGCCCAGCTCATGCCACGCTTGACAAGAGGGGCCACGACTGAGTCCACGTATTTGGTCGAGTTATATAAGAAAGTGTTTTCGCCAGTAATGAGGTCTCCGTTCAGAACGACTAGGCCAGTGGTTTGCTCGTTGTCAAGAACGGAGTTCATGACTCTAGAACTGTTGATATCTTGCTCCGGACCCCAGAGTGTGTCTTCAGCTTCTCCAAAATGTAGGTCGCTGAAGATACTGAGTTGGAAGGAGCCGTTTGCATCTAGTCGGAGGACATCTGTGGGTTGCAAGATGGGGATCGCACGAGTAGATACGGTAGAAGCAGCAATGGCAAAGAGGATAGAGTATACAGGAGACATGCTGAAGTGAGCAAAGTAGTGGCAGACATTGTTGCTTGTGGGAAACATAGCGGTCGTTAGCTCAATGCTTTATGTATTTACCATGTTGTGGTTGAGGGGTCAAGATCGACCGGTACAGAGTTTCTGAACGAGAGCCACTCGCAGCATGCACGTGGTCGATTCATATGTTGCATGTATTCAGTACGAAGGCATGGCCGACAAAGCCCTTTTGATAGGCTCATATATCAGTTTGAATGAATTGTCGCACAAACTGACTCTTACAAAGATCTTGTGCCGCAGAAAGATGTTTGATTGTGAGCTGAGGGAAGAGTGATTGTGCGTCGAGATGGGTTTGGAAGTTGCGCTGGCTGGTTGACGGAGATTGGCAATTGCAAAGTCCGAAGCAATTTCTTGGGAAGGCACGACTCGTTTCAGGTCGTTCAACATCAACAATAATGCAGTATCAATGCGACTCTCGGGCGTGGTGCGTTGCGCCTTCCTCGCCTTGATTGTACCTGCCGTCTTGTCAACACTTTGGCTGTATCTCTACCCTGCTTTCCAGGCCTGCCATTTTTCGACTCCCCAACAGCATGGCATAGCACCTTTCCGACTCCTTGCTCTCGGCGACCCGCAACTAGAGGGAGACACTTCCCTTCCCGATCCTAATGCGCCTCTATTCCCTGGCCTCGTAGGTCTGCGCAACCGCTTGTGGACCGAGCCACTGGACATCGCAGCACGAACCTTACAACGAACCGTCAAGGACATCGTTACAAGAGATATTCCACGATTGCTGCAGACGCAGAGAAAGAAGCTAGACCTGCTGGGAAACGATTACTATCTCGCTCATATATACCGCACCACCAAGTGGTGGACCCAGCCGACCCACGTCTCTGTGCTGGGTGATCTGTTAGGCAGCCAGTGGATAAGCAACGACGAGTTCGATAGACGAGCCGACAGATTCTGGAACAGAGTCTTTGTCGGTGCTCATTTTTGGAAACATGAGTTGCCTGAGGAAGAGCTTGGAGACACACCTGTCTGGGACTTTGTGGACAACTTGAATGCCAGCCAGGCGCCAGCTCTGCTCAACGTCGCTGGGAATCATGACATTGGATATGCTGGTGATATTGACCACCACCGTATCTACCGCTTCGAACGAGCCTTTGGCCAGGTCAACTGGCGCATCAGGATTCCTTTCTCGAACCTGTCGTCAAATCTGACCACGCAATTGCACCTGGTGAACCTCAATTCGATGAACCTGGACAACCCTGCCTGGAACCAGGATTTGCATCGCGCAACGCACGACTACCTGAACAGTGTCATTGATGATACAATTGCACGCAACCCTCAGGATGCTGTCATATTGCTCACACACGTGCCCTTGTACAAGCCAGCCGGTGTTTGTCTTGATCCTCCTTTCTTCAGCTATTTCGAACCACACCATGGCGGTGGCATTCGCGAGCAGAATCATCTTAGTCGACAGTCAAGCGACAAGATACTGAACGGCCTGTTCAAACTACCAAGTGGGATCAAACGCGCGGGCATTGTTCTCAACGGCCACGACCACGAAGGATGTGATACATGGCATGATCGCGCCGATACCGAAGAGGAACATTGGATTTCAACCAAGTTCTCTGCGCCGAATACAACCGCGAACGATATCCGAGAGGTTACCGTCCGTAGCATGATGGGTGACTTTGGCGGAAACGCCGGTCTGCTCTCTGCATGGTTCGACGTCAAAGATGGCATATGGAAGTTTGAGTATGCTACTTGTGCACTCGGTAAACAGCATATCTGGTGGGCAATACATGTCGTTGATCTTGTTGTTATCATACTAGGCATTGCGAGTGGCGTATTACAGCTTTTCGATCTGGCGAAACTACAAAAATCTGTCTTGGATACAGAAAAGAAGAACAAATGAAGAAACCCTTTAATCATGATATCTCAACAGCAAAGGCCTTGTTCCTGGACCGAAAGATCAAGAGTTTGTGAACCAGTCCACGCCAGCTTGTGCAACTTCAACATCTTGAGCGACTGTACCTCCACTCACACCAATAGCACCAATCAAATAGTTATCCTTGACTAAAGGCAATCCACCACCAAAGATCACCAAACCTCCATTGGTCTCCTCAATTCCATACAAGGCTTGGCCAGGTTGAGATTGGTTGTACAGACCAGCACTGGGAATACCGTTGAACAACACACTCGTCCTGGCTTTCTTGATGCTGATGTCAATACTGCCTGGGTATGCGTTGTCCATGCGAAGGAAAGCGACTAGAAGGCCTGATGGGTCCACTATAGCAATGTTCTGGGGTACGATGGTTGCCGCTGCTTTGGCTGCTGCTTCTACTATAGCCGATGCCTGGCTTGCAGAGATGTAATGGCGCTGGTTTGGATGTTACTGGC
Source organism: Aureobasidium sp. EXF-3400 (assembly GCA_024195585.1). Lineage (NCBI taxonomy): Eukaryota > Fungi > Ascomycota > Dothideomycetes > Dothideales > Saccotheciaceae > Aureobasidium > Aureobasidium sp. EXF-3400. The sequence goes on along the minus strand of SWBL01000174.1, from coordinate 714 downwards.
AGCAATTGGTGAGCTTGATGGGTCACGTACTTGTACTGGTGTGCTACCAATGCCATTGGTGCTCGTTAGGTTTCCAGACATGTTGCAGGTGGATGCGTATGTATATGAAGAGAGGGTGAGCAAGGAAAGTGCAAGAGTAGAGAGTGATGATAGCATTTTTAACCAATGCAGGCTGGCAATTATGATTAATTGATCCTCTGGGACTCACTGTTCCGTCTCATAATGCTTCAGCCTTTTATATGTCTTGGTCTGAGGGGCCTTGGGCATCTCCATGAACGAACATACCCCGCAGGTGTTGCGGCTAGAGTTCAAGCCTCCCAAGGTGAAGCTCGAGGAAGGCTTGTATATCCCCGCTTTTGAGTCCTGTTCTCGACTTCACATTATGCACGTACGCCGCTTGACCGAATGCCATGAAGTTGTGAGAAGTCTGCTTCATGGTGAAGAGCTGGCAAAGCGAAGAATTAGGAGAAAAAAGAAACAAAAAATTGCGATCAAGGAAAAGAGGATGGGAAGCCAGTAAATCTTCATCGAATCTCAAATCTAGCCATGCTTCCAAAGACCTTGCAAAACATACTAGAACATTGACATATGCTTCTATGGCAAAAGAAGGAAATGTCAAGGAGCAAAACGTACAGCAGCAGGGATTCCCACGTGGTCACCCACCGTAGTACTAATCTGCCGTTCAACTGCTTATGTATGGCAGAGCGGACGGGA
>SWBL01000173.1:0-104533 GCA_024195585.1 Aureobasidium sp. EXF-3400 | reverse complement strand
GGCACGCTGACCGTAGGGACGGGCAGAGATAACGCAAATGTCGGCGGGGTTGTCAATGGCGACGATGATGCGGGCAGCAAGGACGATCTTCTCCCTAAATGCGCATCCAGGTCAGACATGGCTCTTTTTGGAGATTCGGAAACTTCGAGGCAGCGAAAAGTCGCGGATTGCGCGCTTCTCGACAGCAGCATCAGCAAACGCACCAGGTCTTGCCAATGTTGATGACGTTGACACCGTCAGGGCGAGTCTTCCAGAGGTAAGGCTCCATGTGGACCTGGAGGTTCTTGGAACCGATGTGGCACTGTTGACCACATTAGTCGAGGAAGTTGGCGATTTGTGCAGTCGCACGAACCTGAGCAGCGAGGAGCATCTCAATGTCCTGGCTGGTGGCAGCCATGGCGGCGGGGGTGTTGGAGGGAGACATCTTGACCGGTATAGAAATTGTCGACGGGTGCTGGTGAAGGGAGAGGGAAAGCGCAACACTGCAAAAGATGGAAGCCGCGCCTAGCAAAGCTCAAATTCGAGGACGCCAAGCTGTGCGAGGACTTTCTGCCCGCGATTTAGCCGGCTGCTTCGTCAGTCAGGGTCACCTTGAGACTCTCGGACAGCGAAACAGTCGCGGAGGTGCCAAGGCGAGAGTTGCGCTCCGACGGCATTCCCAAATTTCGAGAGCAATTGGAGGTATACTTGGTCGCAAAACATACAACCATGCCGCCACGCGTTCCTCTACTGTCGGGCCTGAGAGCTCTGAATGGTTTGTAACACGTCTGAGATTATCAATTGCAAATGCCAACCACCTAGTGCAGTAAACGGATCTACAGCATCCCCATCAACGCACATCTGTCGAACTTTCGCCTCGACACCCGTAGACCAGGCATCGACCGTCCAGCAGAAGAGAAGACACCGCGATCCGTATGCTCTAGCACAGGCTCGTGCCCGCAAGGCCGCCAACGTCTCGCGCCAACAAGTCCTCGAGCAGGAGCGTTCATCAGCCCTTGGTGATCCCGTTCGAGGAATCCCCACTCCCTTTGTCCAGTCATTCGAGACGGCCATCCCTTCTACACCTACTCCCTCTTCTACCAACGACACCCATGCTGCCACTCGCAACGAATCAGCCTCGCCGAAACAATCTCCCTCTGGCCCGAACGCCCAGTCCGAACAATACAAGAACTTCTTCCTCACTCAACGAGAGATCAAGGACGCCTCCATCCGCAGTGAGAAGCTGACTGCACCCGTCGCCGATCAAGACTTCTACGAGACCAACGACCCGGAAGAGAAACAGCGCAGGGAACAGGAACGCCAACAACATGACCAAGAGCGCAAGCAGAAGCATGCCACAGCCACCGAGGCTCTAAACCGCATCGTTTCATTGTCCAACGGCTCGTCTAAGGATCGCCTCCGTGTCAATATCCAGCGTTGCGTCGACGCATTCGGCCGCCACCAGACCGACAAGAAGTTGCCCCCGAAGCCACCAGTCGCCGATTCGATTCTTCTGAAGAACCCTAGCGCCAACACTCAAAAGGTCGAGCGTGCCGGTCCCGACACAGGCAGTAGCGAGGTTCAGATCGCTATCTTGACAGCCAAAATCAAGACTCTTGCCGATTTCTTGGAAAGTAGAGGAAGACCTGATAAGATCAACAAGCGCAACCTGACCATCCTGGTCCACAAGAGACAGAAGCATCTTCAATATCTCAGACGAAAGGAGAGAGGTGGCCCAAGATGGCAACACTTGATTGAGACACTCGGTCTGACAGAGGGAACTTGGAAGGGTGAGATCAGTCTACGATAAGAGACTGACAATCGTGCATAATTCAAAAACCTATGACAAATGGGGGTATCTGTAAAATTACTCTGTTCCTGTATATCCAACTTCCTTTCATCTGAGCACAAGCTACAAGGCAATTTCGCCTTATTCTTCTTCACTCTCTTCATCGCTGTCTGCCCCTCCTTGTTGTCCAGACGCAGCATAGTCATCCAAGCCTCCTTCCAACTCCAGCAGCATTTGCTTTTCGAGATCGTAATCGTCATCACCACTGACAGTTGGTCCGCTGATACTCGGTCGATGCGCCTGCGCAGGGCTGGGTAGCTGCAAGGCGTCCACATCACCGTCTTCATCTCCATCACTCTCAACTTGATCGTATTCGTCGGCTTCTTCATCTGGATCCATGACGAGCTCATCTTCATCATAGGTCGCTTCCTGATGCTCGGCGAGCGGACTTGGTCGTTGCGGAACTGGTGAGTTGATGTGACTAGCAGCTGGACTGCTTGCTGCGCTTCGCAAACTGCGTGGACCTTCACCCAATCCGTTCGTGACGCCTAGACCCAGATTTGATTTTGAGTTGTTGGAATGGTATGACAGATGCTGTGGTTCATCGCCTTCAAGAATCAGATCTCCGTTATCATCATCGTCGTCAAGCGAAAGCTCTTCTGGTTCCCTTTTCTTTGGCGGAGGCTTGGAAGGCAACGCAACCCGTGTCGAAGCACGACGGTCTAGACGAACAGCTGGTACTTGGGTATGAGTCTTGCGGTGCGATTGTGTTTCTGGAGAGGGCGAGCGCCTCGTATCCTTGGGAGTTGATCCAACTTCGGCAGGTGCTGGTTTCGCTCGCGGTTTTGGCGGTAGTTTCGCCGTCTGCGGAGCGAACGCAGAGGTTTGTTTGCGTATCGACTTGGCGATTGGAGTGTTCGTTCTTGTCGAGGTTTGCGAGGCTGCTGGCGTAGCTGCTGGTGCAGCCCTGACAGGAGGAAGTTGAGGACTGGGTGAGGCTTCAACATCCAGGTAGTGTCTAAAGTCGAAAGGGTTGGCGGCATCTGCATCTGCGGCATCCAGCGAAACACCGCCTTCTTCGTCGTCCGCTTTCTCAAAGTCGTCTGCGTGCTCTTCGTCTTCGGTGGGTCGCAGCTGCGGATATCGATCGGCCAGGACTTTAGAGCTCGACTCCCACGGGGCACGAGTCAAATTCAAAGCGTACGATGAAGTGAGCCTTTCTAGCACGAAATCTTTACTTTCCTCGTCGAGCAACAGGAGGTATTCGTCGTCATCATGGTGGCGCGTGCCGGTATACTTGTATTCGTCGACACCATCTTTCAAGGACAGCGTGACTCGGTTGCCCTCGGAGGCATGTGAAATCGAAGACTCGGCATTGTCAGGATCTGAGAGATCCGGTTTATGATTGTACTGTATACTAGAACATGACGGTAGCTGACGGGCCACGCGGATCGTGTAAGGAGCTGTGTTGCGCAGGTCGAAACCAGTCGAGGGCCGTGGAGAGACTGCTGCCGCCATGGTATCTACAGCCTCGACAAGCAGCCAGATAGTCAAACAGGGAGCTTTGGACAAGCGGACACACCAGCGAGTCTGTTGACAAGAAGCGGAAGTGGACGTCGCTCGGGAACAATGGCCTGGTCGGGACCGCCGACTGGCCGGCTGTTTCTGTTGACTTCTCCGATAGCAACGGCCTCGCGTGTGTACTTGGACCACGATTTCTCCAAAACCGTCCAACAGTATAAGCAGCTCAAGAGGCAATTGGGCAGTGGTAAAGCAGAGGTAAGAAGTCTGAATAGAGATTGGTCATTCCACAAGGCTCCACCAGTAGTCGGTAGAACAAAGAGCGTACATTGAGAGACACGTGCTTTGTTCAAGACAATTGGCGAGCAGGATTACTCGCATGAACGTCAAGTTCATGCACACCGAACATCGTCACCAGCAAAGAGCAAACAAATGCCAGGTCGGACGACATGTTCTCGAAGGAAATTGGCCTCGGAAATGTTTCACCTAGCAATCTATATAAGGAGACAAGGGATTGATTGGCTTGAATTCAAGAGGTCTTCCCGAGCGTTGTAGGCTTTTGACACACGAGCCCCAGCACAAGACAAGTACGGAGCTGCAGAGACGATGCAAAACAGAAGACAGACTCGTCTAACATGGACTGTCTGGTTTGCAGGAGACTTCGAAGGTGGAATGTGCATTTAGCTAAATATGACGCACATCTTGGCAGGCAGCAGGTGGACCTTGGATGGTCCAGGACACGCGAATTCCGTACCTGACGTTAGCTACAAGTTGACAGCTTTAACAAAGACTCTCTCTTCTGCCAATTCACACTCAAATCCGCCATCCAGAGCTTCCCTGTTGGTGTGTCAATGTCCTGGTGATTCCTATATTGTAAGTAATGGTCAACTGCACCAGCCCTGGCACGCAGACTAGCGTTTCGTTTCATAAGATGAAGCGGCTCGTGCAGCATATTTGTCGACTGACAACATCAACCTTGATCCCGAGACCCTGGCCCAAAGACTCTTAAGAAACCCAATGCCAGATGCACACGCTTACCTTTCGGTGCCAACAGCCATGTCACCAAATCGTTCCAGCAGCCAAGTACGCAACCTGCTCGCCATGTTCGAGAACAACAACAACAACTCCCCCACCAACACCACACACGCCGATTCCACCTCGCCTGACCGCGGCCGCTCCAACGGCCATCTGTCCCCAGCTTCCAACGGCGGCCGTCCTCTGTCAAAGGTCCGCTCGAGCTTCGTCTCTGTCGAGCACGGCATTCCAAGCAGCCCCACCCCAGCCATGGACATTGATCCGCAAAAGACAAAGGAGGAGTACCAGTCCAGACAAGAGAGTTCTGCCAGCCTCCGCCGCCACAGCTTCAGTCTGGACGAGGGCAGCGATGCCATTGCCAACCTCAGACAGAGTATGAGCCAGGAGTCAGAGCGCAGAGGCTCCAACCCCATGGTGGCAGAGACCATCCCAGAGGCTGCCATTGAACAGACTCCCGCTGCCTCCACCCCCGCAGTTGAGGCCAAGGACTATATGGCCGCCGGACAGATGGCTCAGGCCAGCAGTGATATGCCACAGAGCAAGCTCCGAGATGAGGTCTCGGCCAACGATGTGGCAGAACCTGCCGACACCACCCAGACCACAGACAGTGCCGCTTCTCAGTCCAAGACGCTACCTAGTGACGATATGCCGGCCGACAACCCTGACAAGCCGGTTAGAAGCTAGACCTGCTTCCATTGTCTCTCCAGAAGCTAATCCCGACCTACAGGTATCTGGCGTACAAGAAGAGCCGGGTTCCATGCAGCCTTCTGATTTGACCGATCGATCCCTCATCTCACCTACTCCCGAGGCCAGTGCAGACGAGAAGTCGTCGCCACCTGCAGAGCTTCCCTCGCGTGTCCGTCGTGGCACCGTCACAGCCGCCGATGTAGCCCCTGCCTCTGTACCTCACAGACCCGCCAACATAGTTGCAGCCGCGCCTGAACCCTCCGACGACGCTCCTCCCAAGACGCCAACCTCTGTCAAGAAGGCATCTGCACCTACTCCGATCAAGAAATCCCCAGCAGCCAAGTCATCGTCTACTCTCTCGCCCAAGCCTCCGGTCCGAAAGCCTAGCAATTCTTCTCTCACCCAGGCCAAGACAAAGACCAACGCTGCTCCTGCTAAGACGTGAGGCGGAACATATCGAACATATTACCGTTTGGGTTGCTAATATGTCCTTCAGGAAATCTCCCCAGTCCAAACCTACTCGTCCTCGATCGCCCACACGACCAATCAAGGTGTCTTCGCATCTCACCGCACCAACCGCCGCCTCAGCAGCAAGACAAGACACCCAGCCTCCCAAGGCTTCAGTGTCTGTATCCAAGCCCGCTACGGCCAACCGTCCTCAAACACGTGCTCCTGCACCCGTCGCAAAGCCTGCAGCTCGACCATCAGCTGTATCAACCTCCAGCGCATCCAAAAAGGCCGAGAGCAAACCTGCTGCTGCTTCCAAAGGACCTGATGATGGTTTCCTTGCACGTATGATGAGACCAACTGCCAGCTCAGCCAGCAAGGTGCAGGACAAGACCGATGTCAAAAGTCCTCCCAAGCGAACACCCTCAGTGGTCAGATCAAAGACTGCAGTCAAGCCCCGGACAACAAAAGTGGAGAAGCCCAAGTCTTCATCTTCAGCCGAGAAGGAAGAGCAAGCAGCCGGTGCTTCGACACCACAAGCTGCATCCGGTGACCAGGAGCATGGCAATGCTGATCTGGAAGCTACTCCAGCATTTGATGCTGCGACAATTCGTTAAAGTTAGGCATGATGATAGGAGTAAATGACGAGGAGCGAGCGTGTTTTGATAGCAACAGCGTGCATTTGATTATACCGGCATAGCGTTGTTGGAAAAGAAAGGGCAAACCTAGGGAGCTTAGCATTAGACTATACCAGCAAACCTGTCAGACTTAATTGTATGTTCGCCTTTGTCGAGGGGTCCCGGACCACCTTGCCGTAATATCAAGACCTCGGTAGAGTAACCAGCCAGCGTCAAACCACCAAGTGCCTCCTTGATTCAATTCAAGACAGCATTTTTCTATGCATCTACACATTACATATGGAGCATATGAGGGGAATTAATGATAGACAGTGCCTGGTATATCTCAATTGGGGGGTGCTTCCGTAAATGGAAGGTGCCGAGGTGGTGACGCATCATATATTCGACTCCTCCGCTGTCACCGCCGATACCTACAACACCCGCTCAAGTATCACAATTATGGCGGAAGACAATGCCATACCACGATTGCTCAGCCTGCCAGCTGAACTGGTACAGAATGTGCTTCGGTTTCTCGAACCGACATGTCTAGCTAATGTGGCGCTGACATGCCGCCTCCTTCGTAACAATGCTCTGAGTGACACTCTGTGGCAACAGCATGTCAACGCTCAACTCCCGCACCTCTTGACCAGTGCAGCTCCTCTACCATCATTCCGAGACCTCTACATTGCTCACCACCCTTATTGGTTTTTGTGCCGACACAAGATCTGGTTCTCTGATAGTGAACCAAATGGCAAGCTATTACTCGCCCGTTATGATCCGCGCAGAGGATGTATCGAAGCTTATGCTATAGTCGCCGAGCCTGGCATTCGCGAATTCGAGCACTGGGAACATGATGAAGATGTCTCCATTCACACATTCAACCCCAAAGTTCAATTGGACCTCAACTCGCCTGTCTTAAAGCTTGAACCTGGAAATCCACGTACTCAAGCCCGTATTCCTGAACAACCTGATGGCGAGGGAAGTCCGCCCCTCCCCTCGCTCTCTCGTGAGATCATGATGAATTGCTCTGCTTCACCTGGTCTCTATACATCATTCATGCTTGCACGCGACCTTCCCGAAATTGCAATAGGCCCCGGTACCAGAGTCTGGCCGCCTTTGAAGATACCCGCTCTATCTCGAACTCGCAATGCTTCAACTCAATCATTCCAGGCGCTCTCGCATAGACCGTCAACCCTCGACGAGGTCAGTCAAAACACGTTCCGTCTACGGAAGTGGGTTGAGTTCTCTGGCCGCCGTCATAGCAGCTCAATAATGGCCCTGAGCGCTGCTGACCGTATCCGTGCTGCTCTTGAATCTGGCGGGTTCACTCCGACTATCATGAATGCTGGCGGTCATGTTATGACAGTTCGTATGGGAGAAGAAGTATCCACGTTTGGAACGCTGCCGCCAAGTTGCTATTTACCCACTAAAGAGAAGCCCTGGCAGGGCATTTGGTGTGGCGACTACAGTGGCCATGGCTGTGAGTTCCTTCTCATACTACAACCTGAGATAGGCGAAGAAAGACCATTGCCGGAGGGAATGAACTACATGCTTGAATGGCTTGCTACTGGTCGTTTCCGACGCCACAGCAACGGCTCTGCAAGTAGCAATAGCAGTTACGCAAGTGCTCAAGAAGACCAGGAGTCCGATTCTGACACCTCTTCCATCCACGACCTTCCGACACCGGCTTCATTCGATACTGTCAACGGCCAAGACGTGTACAATGGACGTATCGAGGCTATCAAGCTGACAGGTGATCCCAACGTCCCACGCGGAGAATACACTTTCATTGCGCCTGATATAGGTGATGGCGGTTTTGTACGCATCGCAGACGAAGCTGTATTCAAGGGTGCCAGAGTTGTCAGGAGTGCTGGACATATTGCAGGCGTGGGCTTCGCGCATGGTAAGACTGTCTCTTTTTAGCAAAAGCGAAACAGCGCTAATCATGGTTCACAGACGAGTACATGGCGTCTCAGCTCATTCTCATATCTCCCGATTGCCTGGCTCAGCACTGGATAGAGTTTGGACACATTTCATACTACCGCCGTGTCGATATCGACAGTCTCCTGCAAATATAGCAGGTTACCCAAGGACATATGGCTTAATATGATTCCTCATCGCATAGCAAGCAGACTTCAACTTCTCATTGGAGGCTATTATTAGTGAGGCGAGAGCCATTTTAATCTGATTTCGGTAATTCTTTCCCTTCTGAACAAGAAATTTCAATCCGCCTCTTGCTTTGCAAAACCTGTTATCGTCCTTCTGTTTCATGTCTTCGTAACGGTCCCGTCGACGATTTCTCGTTCTCTCCTCGCAAACCAACTGGAGGAAAACAGCAGAAGAGCTTGTACAATTTTTCCTTCTCTTGCAACTATCTGAAAACAACATGACCATCAGGGTCTTCCAGCATCACGCGACCATCGGGCAGGTGTACGACCTTAAATCTGGCCTTAGTAGACTTCTTCTGAACAGTTCCAGAGACACTGTGTGGCGTGCCATTAGCTCTCGCGAACAGCGCAGCCCATGAGTACTCGGTGCCTGCTGGGCGCATGGTCGTAGGAAAGTCGCTAGGATCCCATGGCGGGGTGCCATCAGTGTCGGCACTGAGATGATACTCTACGCCTGAGGTGTAGCGAAGGCCTTGGATATCGACAGCGACTTTGGAGAGAAGCTGCATAATGCAGTAGATGATGATCCAGCGTCCGAGACGACCTTCGTGTGTGTTCATCTGTTGGTGCTTGGTTGATGCTTCGTGGTTCAGGAAGGCTTTGCAGAAGGCCGATACTGTTTGAGTTAGCATGATTGTAACAAGGTTAATTTGAGAAAGCTTACTGTGTGTCTCGGTACTTGTAGCACGTGTGTAGATGTTGCAGAGGTCTGGGGCCTTCTTGCGGTGCTTCTGAACAGCTGGGATGAGAGATGATCGTCTGGCGCCCTTCTCCTCTTCTTGCTCGACAATCTTAGTAGGAGAATGATCAGGAGCTTTGGGATCAGAGTATGGCAAGGAGGTGAAACCATTCTGACGGTCCCACGATGCGAAAAGCTGTCTCCTGTCAAGTGTACAGTCGAAGAAGTCGGCATGGGCGGGAGTGGCCACTCCACTGCGAAGGGTTTGGTCGACAAGTAGATCGTAGAGATCGCCGAAATCTTGCTGCAGGCGTTGAGCCACCGAACGGGTCAGCCAGTGTCCACTGTTGCGATGTACAGGTGGTGGCCATGTTCCGTAGACCTGAGCGTAATGCTTCTGAAGGAAGTCCTGGAAAGCCAAGAGTGACTTTCTGACACCAGGATGGTTTTTGAGCTCTCCCTGAATGATTGAGTCGATTCCGAATGCGGCCATGTGTAGCTCTGCAGACGTGAGACGATAGTGCATATGTGTACTGCTGTGTTCAAGAAGAGCACGTGTGGTTGGTGAGACAGCATCCAGAGATTCGTGGTCGAGGACTCCGCAGTTCAGCATGCCCACGCAGTGAGCAAAGGTCTCAACAAAGGCTCTTGACCAGCGGATCTCTTCTGTCCATGCTAGAAACTTGCCTATATCGGCAGGTCTGTTGGCGAAGTTGTCAAGGCTCAGTTCCCGTACATGGTCTCGAACGAATCCGGCGGCTCTCTCTGGGTACTGCAGCTTGAAGATGTGTTTGGCAATGATCTGCAAATCCTTCAAGGCAGATACCAGGGAACATCCGACGATGGGCTTGCGGATGACGGTTGCGATGAAGTTGCGGATGGCGAGGTTGTATCTCTCAACCTTCTCCATATCCTCGCCAAGTGGAGGCACTTTGAAGTGATAGTGTTTACCCTTTTCGCAAACACATTCTAACGCATAGTCAGTGCGCCATTATTTACATCATCCAGAGTGGTTATAACACTGCTTACCCGAGATGAGCGAGATGAGATACTCAGATTTGGTTCCAAAGATGATGTTGCTGTCGAAGGAGACATCCTGGTTGTCTATTCTGACTGTGCAATCGCCTTTCCTGTCCCAGAGATCGTCCTCCCAGAAGTTAGCAAGGTCATGAGCAGAGCGCAAAAGACAGTACTCACGAAACCGTTGTAGCGTCTGACTCCATCTGCTTCGCCCTCGAAGACGAGCAGCAGATCCTTTGTCAGGCCATCCTTTACCAGAGCGTTGATTGAGGCCATGGCAGAGATCCAGGGCTCAGCTGGAACAAGGTCGGTAGCCTTGCGTAATGCAGGGTGAACCATGATGTCCTCAAGCGGGTCGGATGTGTTGTTAGTGTTTGCCATGGTGAGAATGAGACGTGATATGCGTCTTATCGCTCTTATCGCCAAAATGGCTTAGCGTAAACACAAACACGCGGTGAAAGTGATGAAAGCGATGAAGGTGATGATGGAGAATTTACTTATCAAATGGATTCACCGGATAGTGAAATTTACCATCACGACTAAGCTATTATCACTTACCTCCCGACAATAGATGGCCTCTATACGGAACGAATAGACGGTACGATGCAGCTCGTTCAATGGCAGTGGAAGTGGATGTGATCGTGCAGAGACGAAGAGGGGCAGTGGAAGCGGACGACAAACATGCAACGGAGGAGAATTTGGGACGACGATTGCTTGCCTTGTAAAATGCTCTTGGTTGATGAAGATACTATTATACCTAGTGACTTGACTGAGCAGTCGTGACTATACAGGCCAGATGAAGTGCGAGACATGCTTGCTTCATCTTGAGTGAAGAGTGGAACGAAAGAAAGATGGATTGCTGGCATGGGAGGTGAAGCACAGGATCAAGCTGCAGTAGTGGCTTCCTATTCTCGTGTGCAAGATTCGTGGCAAACTTGTGATTGGCCAACTTCCATGGCAATCCTGCTTTTCCCCATGTCCTCCCAACCACCTTCCATGTTTTTTTCCTACACAGCTTTGCCAGCCCCGCGCCTTCCTCTCGGGCTTTGTCAGATTCCACCAAAGAGGCCAAGAACAATGGAGAGGTGTGCTGCAGATAATATAGTGTCCCAGCCTTTGCAATCAAGATTTTTCCTTTCTCTGCATGTTGGTCGTCATCACCTTGTACAAATACTCACTGTGACCCTCGTCGATTTCTATAAACGCAAAAAGCAGTGCTCTCACATACATACTGCGTGCTACCTCAAGCACCTCCCGCCTTGACTTCCCAGTCGTGCTGACAATCTCCCTTGCGAATTTTCACCATCCTTCTCTCAACCTCACTGGCATCTAGTCCTTTACACTGCACCGATCGCAGTCATGGCACTATCAGGCTTCCTCTTCCTCTCGTTCCGCATTGCGCAAATACTCACTCTCATCCCGATTGTGGGCATGCTGGCATGGTTCGTCCATGGCTTTGTCGTCAACAACCAGCTCACGCCTACTTACATCCTGCTGCTCTTCATCACCTCGGTTCTGGCAGCAGCGTGGACTCTTGCAACGCTTGTGACCTATCTGCGCGCTCGTCACTCCGCCTTGTTCGTTGCACTGGTCGATCTTGCATTTGTTGGTACATTAATTGCGGCGGTCTATGAGTTGCGTGCCATCACCGATCAAAATTGCTCTGACTTCAGCACCGGAAGCATCTACCTCAGCCTGGGTCCTTTTGGCTACTATGGCCGTCAGAGCGGTAGTGACTGGTCGCTTCACATCAACAAGACGTGCGCTATGCTCAAGGCCTGCTTCGCCCTCGCCATCATGAACATCATCTTCTTCTTCATTACTTTCGTAAGTTGCTCGTCCGTACAAATCTTTGCTGCAAATTACTGACGCCTTTCCAGCTTCTTGCCCTTCTCGTTCACAGAAACCACCGTGATCGCGACACTGTCGTCGTCAAGAAGGAGTACCACAGCACTCGTCACGGTCAAAGACGTTCCAGCCGTGGCAGCTACGACAGACGCAACTCTCCTCGCCGATCCCACCAAAGCAGCAGCAGGCGCTACTACGTCTAAAGGACTTGTGGCCGATGAACAACTGCGCCAGCTTGGCGATACCGATTGCGATACTTTTCTTCACGACCCCTTTCAACGATGATACGAACCTTGTTTTATACCACGGCATGCATTTCTAGCGCCGAAACCTCGCCGTGTCGTTTTTAATCTTTTACTTCCGTTATATAGCTCTTTTCAGGAAGCTCAATCAATTCCCTTTTCTTACGGGATCTTTCTATCCAATTGTCTACTCGGTACTGGTCCTTTCTCACTGGCTCAAATGTTCACATGAAGGTTGGCACGATATTTGTTTGAAATTTGTTTTTTGATGTTGTGATATGAGTTTCAACAAAGCCCGTAGGCATCTATTATAAAAAGAGAAATCCAAACGCCAATCGCTAAATGCCATAGGAGCTAATGCGATATGATATCATGAGAGACACCAAAGTCTGGTTAGTAGACAATGGCAAGCTTCGAGCGAGCGCGCATCAGATGTCCGTACTTGTAGAAGACGAAAGGCACCAGAGTGAGCACACAAGCAATAAGGGAGAGAATGAGACCGGCATATTGGCTGCCGACGTTGTGGAAGAACTGAGAAGCGAAGAGAGGAGAGACGGCACCAAGAGCGTTTCTCATGAGGCCTTGACCGGCAATGGCTGAGGATGAGCTCTCTCCGTAACAATCGGCAGTGTAACTGTAAGTCGACTCGAAGATGAAGTAGACACCGAAGGCGATGGGAGCAAGAGCGATGGTGGGACCAACCCAAGACAGGTATCCGTACTGAGTGAAACTGTAGATGAACAGACCGATAGGCATCCAGACAGCACCCCAAAGAGCAGCCCAGAGACGGTCCTCGGGTACGACCTTATGGTTGGGGTCCTGGGTAAGCTTGAGGTATCTTCTCATCTGGATGTGATGAGCCAACCAGCCGAGAGTGACACCGACACAGAGGGAGATGTAAGGAAGACCTCCAACACCCTCGTTCCAGCCACGCTTCTCCTGGAAGGTGATGGGGATGACGGACAAGAACAGGAAGACGATGAACCAAGAGAAGGCAATCCAGATACCGAACAAGAAGACGACAGGCTCGGTGGCCAACATGTAGATGGCCTTGACGGAAGATGCCTTGAGCATAGCCTGAACACTGGGGGTTTCGAAGTCCATGGCACTCTGGTAGCGGTCGTCACCAGTGGCCTTGCGAACAGCCTTGGCACGCTTCTGGAGGGCGACACCTCCACGAGTCTCCTTGAAGAAGAGGAAGATGCAGATGAGAAGAGGGATGTTGCTCAGTCCCTGGATACCTTCAATCCATCTCCAGCCGATGGTCATGTCGATGAATCCAGCGTAGATGGGAGCGCCGACCGTACCAAGAATGGCAACGTACGAGAAAAAGGCCATGGGTCTAGCACGCTCGTGCACATCGTACATGTCGCTGAAGGTACCACCAACAAGAATGGTTCCGACACATCCGAACAGACCGAGGAATGTACGCATAACGAGGATGGTGGCAATGTTCTGTCCAAGAGCAAGACCGATGAAGCAGAGACAGAAGCAGAAGTATGCTCCAGCGTAGATGATTTTGCGACCGACGAGCTCACAGAAAGGAGCCAGGAACAATGGGGCAATAGCGCAGGTCATGTTGAAGGCGAACAGACCCAATTGGCCTATCTCTGCAGAGCGGCCGAACTCGGCAACCATGCTGTTGATACCGGAACTGTATGCAGTTGTAGCAAGACCGATGAAGAGGGTCATGAGGTTGAGCTGAGTCGAGATGAAACGTCTCTTCCACTTGCCCCATTTAAAGGGGTTCTCTTTGTCGTCTGGTGCGAACTTGAGCTCGACCAGTTGCTTATCGCCTTGGTTGACGACTTGAGTGCGAGTAAGGGGCATATCGATATCAAGCTCGGTCAAGGGACCGTCGAGGTTGAGGCTCTCGTTCTGGCGGAGCTCTTCGAGGTGCTTGCCGCCACAGAGCCATCCTTGTGAATGAGGCTCTACGTTGGTCTCTTTCTTATCGGTGGCATTGTCGTCGAGGGATCCTGAGCGGGGGGAGTCGGAGTCTTTTTCCTTGAGGTTCTGCTCTGTCCAAGAGGCGTTCCGTGAAGGATTTCTGAGATGTGTAGGTGCGGTATTCATGATGGGCAATGAAAAGTGGAAGCAAATGCAAAAGCAGCCCGAGGAGGGATGCAGCAACTATATAACGATGACGGAGAAGGAGTTAAGAGAAAAACTCGCCCTGGAGATCCTTGGAAACAACCCACAATCTTCTGACCAGACGTACCCACAGAACCGGCGGTGGCACGACAAGCAAATGCCAGTGAGATCACAGTCTCAACCTAAGGTTCCATCTCGGTGGACGTTGAAGGGTCCGCGATGTGACCGACTGACGGACCGAAGACTCAGGCTTACCGTGCGACTTCGTATCGAGCATACAATGTTTGTACCATTCATACGCTTATAATTCCTGTCGCAGTCTGAACGAGGTGACCGTTGGGTGGAATACAAATGCTTGCTGAACCTCTTTGACTGACTATCTGGAACAGCTTTGAGGCCTGGAAAAGGTGATGTTCGGATCTGGAACGTGGACTTCACGGGCCGTGATGCGCCAAGAAATATATGCTATCTTCAAACGTAGAATGACGTCGAGTTCTTTTTTTCCTTCGCCCCAACAGACAACAAATTGTTTTCGTTGCCTTCCTTCTTGCCGAGCAACCGCTGCATCTGACGTGCAACGCTTCTGCAACACAAAATTCAAATAGGATGTTGGCACCAGAATCTAGGGCTGGGCGGTGCACCATTGGCATGACCGGCTGCCGAATCCTCACCTTCCATTACATGCCGGCGGCAGTCCCGGCATCCGAGTGGACCTGAAGGTGAAGGATGACACGGAGTTGAATCTGAATAGCATGAGGAATATTACCACGATTTAAGATGACGCAGATGCCGCTCGTTGTGATGGAGTGCAGAACCGCCGAGAGCACTGGAGTGTCAGGTTGTGGTTCAAGTATTTACTCCATGTCAGATGTCCACTAGTCTGCTGATCGATACCTTTCTCTAGAAATATCACAGCCTGACACGAGGGTTCACAGCCTGTCAAAAACTGTCACTTTATGTGTCCGGTAAGCAGAGCTGTCCTTGAGCAACCCGAGGGTGTTTGAACATACACAACGCACTACACACCGGCCTGCTCATGAATTCTTCCAAATTGGGCAGATAGCTTCTCATGGGCCTGTCGAGAGTTGATATGGATCTCACACCGCTCGGTAGAGCCTCATGATAGCTAACCATTATCGATGCGTTGAGAGATTGACAAGTCTGATTACCTCCATTTACGTGAGATGAGAACGCCTTCGAGCCGATGCGCGAGGAACAAAACATTGTTTCCTTGATTCGACTTCTATCTCGCGATCTTTCCCGTGAGTGACGAGGAATAGTCGTCTTGTTGATGAATCGAACTGCTAGCAACACGCGATCCTCGATCAGCAGCCTCGTCTCGCTCGCGAGCAATTTATCTCCTCGAAAACGAAGATGAACACCGAAGGACGACCGGCCCCAGGTTTGCAATGACGATGGAGTTCCTCGACGAAACGATGCATGTGCAAGGGAGTATTTAGATATCGGGGGTGTTGAGACGACTAACCTGTTCGAGCTTCTTGGCGGTAGATCCATGCACCTTGTGGTCGCTATCACACTGCTACGCGCCAATCGTGAAACCACACACCTCGTCGTCGCCGTCGCTCCCCATACCATGTCTTGAAGCCTCCAGATACAACCACCTCATTGCAATGGGGTACAAGCGCAAAACAGACCCTCTTGTCGCACTCGAGCTCGAGCGGAAGTACCAGCTCGCTGTCGCCTATTACAATGACAACACGAAGAGCTTCCGCGAGGTCGCTAACCGCTTCGGTATCGACAAAATGACGCTCTACCGCCGGGTTCGTGGCACACACAAGTCATACGACCAGTCTCACGCTACCTCTCAGAGGCTTTCTATCGCCGCAGAGGCCGCTCTCGAACAATACATCCACCACGCCTGTGACACCGGATTCCCTCCCACTTTGACTGAACTTCGAAAAAAGGCTCAAGAACTGGTTGACCAAGACTATCAACGCAAGAAATCTGAGGGTTTGGCCCCAAAACATAGCTCTGCCGACAAACTTGGGGTCAATTGGCATCGCCAGTACCTCGATCGACACCCTGAATTCCGCTTCAATTACCAGAGGGCCTTGGATGCGCCTCGCGCAGAGCAAAGCACCGAAACCCTTGTTGTCGAACAATGATGATATCTCAACGATTGTTTAAAGGAACTCGAGTACGAAGTGCTGTATTGATAGGTGTCTCGGTCTCATTGTAGTTGCTAGGCCGGCGGGCGGCGGCTCCGAGGATCAATCTGCGGAGTCTGTCCGGAGCCATGACGCCGGCGGCGTATGGTACGTGCATGATTGAGCCCAACAGCATGACAGTGTACACTAGATTAAGCTTAAGCACATGAGTCGCTATCGCTGCCCTACTTGAACCTCCAAATAGGTGCCAGACACGATTATCACATCCATCCAACCATCGTATCTAATTCTTGGGGCTCTTGGATATGCAGAGCGGGGTGACATCTTAGCTCTCGAACCTCGCTTGTACTTTCCGTCTCCTTTGCGGACGGTTTGCGTCCTGTGCGTACTCTATTGCATATGGATCCAGAATGCGTATTGTGTCAATACTTCACCGCATGGCTTTCGAAGGATTGTGATAATCTTGGTCTAAATATGTACCACACGCTCACAGAGGCACAAAAGCCATTTCTATACTAATATAGATGACGAACATCAACATCTGCTCCATTGTAATATTCTTTGCGATGAGTCGCGCTGCTCGAGCTGCAAAAGAAAACTACAACAGGGTTGCCCCCATGTCATGTGCCAAAACTGTTAGCCGCTGCACACGCGAACGTGTTGCGCAACGACAATAACAACGACCCCGTTATATACCAGTGCGCACAATCAAGACGTTTGATGTTTGAACACTTGTCGAAAAGTTTGCTGAACACGAAATACTCATTGGAATAAAAGAAAAGATCTACATTATTTTAGCTGTACCACAATCTATATACAGCATCATCGCTGCCAAAGTCATCAACATAAGGGTGTTTTGCAACTCTAAGAAAAACAAGGATGCAAGATAAAGTGCAAAAGAAAAACCAGAAACTTCAGAAGACGAATACGATCATCTCTGAGAGGGTCGGCCACCCCTCTGGCTGCCCCAACCTCCAGAGGCTCTACCATTCTGCCATTTCTGGCCCCAGCTTTGTGTCTGAGTCGAGTCGGAGGACTCAGTGGTTCCAGTCTCAACGGGAGCATTGGCGGTATTGGTATAGTATGCTGCCACTGCGCTGACAATTTGATCCTGCTCGTTGTATGCGCCCAAATTGCCCAGGAAGTTGAGTTGGCTTTGAATCTGGTCGTCCGAGTAGGCATCGGCTGACCAATCTTGTGCTGTGAAACGCGGGTCATCAGGGTTATCCAGAGACTCGACGTTGTCGTATCCTAAAGATTCAAGTCTTGTGACGTTGAAAGAGGCCATCATCATCGAATCTTCATGTCGAAGGTTGTGGCAATGGAACATGTAGAGTCCGTTCCAACTATACTGAGTCAGTAAATGCTTGTGAGTGATCAGAATTGCATGCACTTACGGGCCATAGTGTGCCTCAATATCTACGGTCTCGCCAGGCTCGAGAAGAACGATATCTTTCAGACCCGCTGATTCGTAAGGAAGGACACCGCGACTGCCTCCAGTTCGGGAGAGAATCTGAGTATAGTTAGTCTTCGTTTTGACATGTCGAGATCATCCTTTGACAAACCTTGAAGTCAATAAGGTGGACATGAACAGGATGATATCCAGGACCTCCAGCATACACAAGTCTCCAACGTTGGACGGAGCCCTGGGGCGGTCTCGCAAGGATGCGGTTGTTGACGTCGTCGAAATCAACACCGTTGATAGTCCATACATTGTCTGGATCAAGTTAGTACGGGCTTCCTCAAGGTTAGAATAATGATATACGTACCACCACCTCTTTGGAATCTGAAAGTATGGTCGACTTCGTCCTTATCTTGTGGCCATTCGATGTTGGGATTAAGAGTACTGGGAACATCGTTTGATGACCAATCGCTCACCGAGCCACCCACGACGAAAGACATGACGAGATCCATATTGGCGTATTCGGGATAACCTGGACCCCTTAGATCGAAAGCGTTTTTCAAAATCAGGTTCTGGTTGGCGAATGCTGAGAAGTCTACCACGATTTCATAGCGTTCTCCCATTGCGATAGTAACGTCGTTGGAGTTTACTGGAGAGCCGAACAAGCCGGAGTCAGATGCAATAACCTGGAAATCAAGCCAGTCACCATTGGACTGCTCCACGTGAAGATCCAGAGGTCTGCTCGTGGCAGTGTTGTAGAGACGAAGTCTGTACTTTCTGGGTTCAACTTCGAGATAAGGCCAGGGTTGGCCATTGACTTCCATGATATCTCCGACAAAGTCCTCAGACTCGCCACCAACATAGACAAGGTCACCAGAATCGGTGTACATTTTGTCGGTCATCATCAGCGGAACATCGTACTTTCCAGTGGGAAGGCCGAGTGCGTCTTCTGCCGGATCGTAGATGATGTATGTGCCAGTCAAACCTCTGAAACAGTTCATTGTAGTGATACCGTCTGCATGGTCGTGATACCATATAGAGCGAGCGTTTTGACTGCAAAAGTTAGAATGAGTTCATGTTGCGTATTTGCCTCAGATCTGGGGAGAATGTACATACTCGTTAGGATAGTAGTAATCTTTGTATTGACCGAATGAGATACTATCGCTCGGCCAGCCATCCCACGGTGTATGTGTGCTCGAACCGTGAAGATGGACCACCGAATCGTCGGTGTGGTTGTTGTGATAACGAATGACTGTCTGTGTGCCCTTCTTGACATAATATGTCGGACCTGGTGCAACTCCATTGTAACCCACGAGATTGGCGGGCCCCAGATCAGGATAAATCTGCTTCTGGAATGGCTCGATTGTAGTCTCGAAAAAGTCTATTTGTTGACCATTGACATTGGTGGAGCTGAGAGGGGTTAGCATGGAAACTTGGTAACCATCAGCTAGACTTCTAACCTTGCCGGAGTTGCGATTGGTGCTATAGGCAAAGGATGTTGGAAGATGGCGCTGTACGTCGGACTCCCGGCCAAAGCGAGAGGAACCGAAGCAAGGCTGGCAACCCAAAGAAGTGTGCGTGACGCCATTGTGTCTATACTATAGAACTGAAATACCAAAAACTGATAAGCGAAAGAATGCGCAAGCTGCGCGAGTGAAATTTGACAGGACCAGAGAGAATGAGGTATAGGATGGGCCTGCAGCAGGCAATGCCTTTATGAAGGCCTGCCTTGCCTCCCTGCATGGGTTTTGCCTCGAGCAAATTATCTGCTCATGACGATCGAAAAATTCAAGTTCACCCATACTCAGCAGGGATCCATTATTCTTCGAATATGCACATGTTGCTGTAGCAAGCATGCGGCTCCAGAGCGATCCTTAACGCTTTGAGCAAGGTGCTTTCGGACAAGTTGGGGGAGCCGAAGGATCTTGACGTCTCTTCAGAGATTAAGTTGGAGCCGCATGAACATACGCCGATATCATTGGCTGTCGGTAGCAGCCGACCCACCATGACTGGTCAGGACCCCTGACCTGGTCCAAAGATGCGGAGCTTAAATGCACGCCTTCGACTGACAATTTTTGATGCACACTCTGGCCACTGATCAGCGACTATGCTCAGATTCAACGGCACGTCTCGAATAACACGTTCGCTGGAGCATCGCATCTAGATAAAACGCTCGTCGTGCTCGCCAAAAACAAGTTGCACAACATTTTCTCGGTTCTGAACAGGTGAAAACCATCTCGCGGCTTTGGACTTTTGCATGAACCTTGTATATACAGGTACATGGCTATCGGCACGCTGCATGGTTACTGCCTACAGCCGCACTGGATTAGGATCAAGATTCTGATGTACTGCCACAATCGTTTCATCAAAAGAACCGCTGCGCGGCAGCCCGGCACCTCTTACATGGATTTGTTGTTCGGCTGGACACCGATCTATGAAAGGTGGCAATTGTATCGGTAGATACCTATGTGACAGCACGATTTTCTGGTGCCTTATACCCGGAGTTTATGCCCATGTACTTGGACTAGCGAACCAGTCAATTTCAAGCGAGAGGTATGGCTCACTCAACGTCCAGCACACACACCTTTTTCTTCTGCCAGTGCCCAGACTCGATCTGATGATTAAGACTTCAACCTGGTTTTTATGCATTCAGTGAGTAAAAACTCAATCAGACGCCCAGATTTCGCAAAACTGAATGCTAGGTGGTGTACATTTGCCCCTATGACTTTTTTTATTGACTGTATAGACAATGGTACCTGAGAACGACCCGAGCCAAAGTGCAGCGGTTGTGCCATTTCACCAGTCGATGGCACCTGAAAGACCACGAACAGCCGCGTCATCCTTCCTCACCGGCTGCTCATCCGTCCACTCTCCTCCACTCAAAAGGTTGAAGAACTCGCCCTTCCTGCGTAACAATCCTTCGTAACTTCCTTGCTCAACGACTTGTCCTTGAGAAAGCATTATGATGTTCTTCGCGATTTTCATCATGTCTTTGCTATGAGTGATGATTATCACAGTCATGCCGGATCCATCGCGCTCCACCAAGCCCTGAATGGTATCCCGAACTAAATTTGAGCTTTCGACATCGAGAGCGGACGTCGCTTCATCGAGAATCATGACCGCTGGTCTACGGATCAAAGCCCTGGCAATGGCTACTCGCTGGGCCTGTCCACCCGAAAGTCCAGTACCGCCTTCACCAATCAGGGTCTCGTATCCTTGTGAGAGGCTCATGATGAATTCGTCAATACCAGCTGCAGCTGCAGCCCGACGAATAGACGCGGTGTTATTGTAAGGTGATGACTGTGGTAGTCCATACGTGATGTTTTCTGCAACCGTTGCGGAGAATAGTACTGGCGTCTGTGACACGACTGTGATCAATGAACGCAGTGTCGGAGTGTGAATGTGTTTCAGGTCACGACCGGACAGCGTGATCTCCGGTACCTTGCCGCTACCTTCAGACACTTCGCTTGAAGTCGTGTAAAGACTCAAGAGCAAGGCAGCAATGGTAGACTTTCCAGATCCCGAAGATCCAACCAATGCAGTGGTCTCGCCTGCTGGTATGAGCAAGTTAATATGCTTGAGTACTGTTTGCTCTGGACGAGACGGGTATGAGAAACTAAGATCATGCAGTTCAATATCACCAATCGACGTGATTTGTGTGTTGCCGAAATGCTCATGCGAATCTTTTGGTAGTGTCGAAAGTCGAAGCAGGCGAGACGCGCAGTCCTTTGCTAAACCTATCTGTGGGACGAGACCAAGATAGAGGCTTACGTTCGTGATTGCCAAGATGAGCTGAATGAAGACCTCAACAATCTTCGTCGGGCTGGCACCATCTCGTATCAATCTCGCTCCGGCATAGAACATGAGTGCCACGACAAAGATACCAGAAGAATCCGAAAGGCCGAAGAAAAAGCCAGTGTAGAGAGAACGTCTGAAGCCAATCTGTAAGGCTTTCTTGGTTGCGAGAAAGTACTTGTTCCGAAAGTGAGACTCGAGGGTCAGGGCCCTTACGGTCTTGATGTTGGTAAATGTCTCGGTGAAGATCGATCCTGCAGCTTCAGCGGCATCGTTGCTTCTCCTCTCCCAGTTTCCACTAACAGTGCTGAAGGATTTGGTGACAAAATATACATAGGGGCCGAGAGCGATCGCAATGAGGGTAAGCTTCCATTGTGAGGTCAGAGCCCAGACAAAGGCGACAACGCTCAGAACAAGCGCGATGTATAGAGAAGACGCGAAGCGACCGAGAAGATTTCGCATCTCTTCGGCATGTCGGTCTAAACCCTCCATCACATGCGAAACAGAGTTCTCTTCGTGAGTGAACCAGTCATGGGGCTGATCGAGGATACGTTCTAGAGACCTTTCCCGCATGGTGTTGATCCACACCTGTCCAGCGTATTCTAAGAGTACATGCATGATATAGCTGCTTATGCCACTCACAATTGCAATACCAAGAATCGAGATAGTGTAGATCATAGCGGTATGTTTCTGTGTGTCGCCTTTTCCATAGGTACCGATCAGCTTGGACAGGATGCTGGAAAATACGGGGGTACATGCGCCATTGATGGAGGCAGCAACCAAAGCAATGACTAGAACGACTCTCATATACCAATCCAGGCTAGGCCAGACGGTGCCCAGAATTGCTCGCAAGGAGAACATTTGCCGTCCGTTCTCGAGTTCTTCCTTCTTTTTGTGCTTCGATAGAGATTGCATTTCGATGCCATCAGCGACAGCGGGTATAGACCCATCAGACGGCAGACGTCTTCGCCTCGAGTTTCCCGAAGTGAGACGAGCACGGGCGGCTAGGTTTCCAGTCGACTCTACGAATTTGTCCAGAAGCTCAGGCGCCATAGACCTCCTATTGCTTATTTTCTTGCTTCCAGTAACATCTTTATTGCTTTGCTCTGCCATTACCTCACCAGTCCGCGAATCGTGTGAAGTAGCAGAATCTTTACCGCTGGACCTTCTGTTCGTAGGCGAGGACGGTACTTGAGAAGTCGGCGAGCCAAGTTCGCTCAATGGAGTCGCAAAGCCATATGCTCCTTTGAAAGCTGCCTTTGTATGTCTGTTTGCAAAGAGTGCCGGCAGATAAGAATATCGTGGGTTCTCACCGGCATCCAAGTGGGCCTCCAACGGGTCATCCGTAGGGCTCTGGTCTTTTGGGCCTGTCTCTGTGTCTCTCTCTGTAACTTCCGGAGTTTCTGGAGAATCTGGCGCAGGCGTCGAATCAAAAGACAAGAACTTTTGGAAAGGAGAGTCATGGATTTGTTCCATATGTTTACGGTAACCCTCTTGTACAAGTTCACCCTCCTCGAATATCATCGCGTAGTCGTCAGGGAGAATTTGTGTGATGTCGTGGGTGATGATCATGGTCGTCTTGCCTTGGCGCCATCGTCGGATCGCTTCCATCATCAGTGAACGACTCACTTGGTCCAATGCGCTTGTAGACTCATCCAGAAGAAGCACAGGTGTATCTCGCAAGTATGCTCGGGCTAGAGCCATTCGCTGCCTCTGTCCACCACTCATTGTGCCACCTTTCGCTCCAACCATAGATTGGAACCTCTGAGGCATATCATTGATCATCGCCAACAAAAGAGCAAACTCGGCAGCGTTAGTTACAGCCTCTTTCGTGACATCCTGACGACGATCGGTTCCAATGGCGATATTCTCGAAGACAGTGTCCTCGAAGAGCATACTGTGCTGCTCAACAAGTGTGACGTGATTCCTGAGCCATATAGGATCTAAGGAATCTATGGGTAACCCATCAAGGAGTATCTGTCCCGAGGCTGCTGGGTAAAATTTCAGAAGCAACTGGCCGAATGTGCTCTTTCCGGATCCGCTCTTCCCGATGATGAACGTGGTATCATGTGCGGGAATAGAGAAGGTGACTTTCTTCAAGGCCATTCGGTCTGGACGGGCTGGATAAGCAAACGACACCTACGAAGCTGTTAGTAATGGTAAGCAAGGGCAAAGAACTCAACTTACATTTCGGAACTCGATATTGCCGTCGCATTTACTTGGCTTCACAAGCTCGGGTAACGGTGGAGCGCCTGGGTCTTTCGCAATTTGCGCCATGACAGCTCGAAGAGTCGACCCCGCTGTTCTGCCTTTCTGAAGCACTATCATCTGTGGTAGGATGCTAGATATGGCTTGAAAGGCGCTGATTGCTGAGAAGAAGGTTGTGACAACATCTCCCGTATTTTTCTCGTGATTGTCGACTTGGACGCCTCCATAGTAGAACCCCTGAACGAACATTGCTAGTGTCATAAAAGCCATGAAACCGAACTGCTGGGAATTGACGTTGACAACGCGATAGTACCATCCTGCGGCTTCCTTGAGGCGAGACGAATACCTGCCTAGTTCATGCTCTTGACCGTTGAAACACTTGACCGTCTCAATGGCGTTGATGGCATTGCTGACGTATTTAAGAGCTTCTGTGAGTTTCTCCTGCTGCTTCCTGACCGACTGTTGCATGGACGCCCCTAAGTAACCGACGATGAGGACGATTGCAGGTGTGGTTGAAATGATGACAAGGGTGAGTTTCCAAGAAGTGTACAGAGCAAGTGTAAGAGAGGCTATAGCGTCTGCGGCAGACGTTATCAATCCGCCAAGAGGTTGTGCGGTGCTGAGTTGGAGGTCTCTTATTTGTCTGCTATGGTCAACAAAACATCACTCTATCGCGGGTAAGAGTGAAGTGGTTCTTACGCTTGTAATCGGGGGATCATTGCACCAATTCCATTCTTGCGCATATCGTACCATTCAATCTCCTTGCCCAACATACCCAGGAAAAGTCTTTCTCTGGCACTGTTGGCTTGTAATTCTCCGAATGCAAGCCAGGCCGAAAAGAAGACGAAATGCACTAGCCAACTGCCAACCCCAAGAGCAGTAAGGTAGATGGTGTAGTTAGTGACACTTCTGAGGACAGCGTTGGGACTGCTAGAACTCGTAAATGCGTCAAAAGCTTTACCGAGAAGATACGACTGCGCTGGTGTAATACCACCAGCTGCGAGAGCCGCCGCGAGACCGATAAACAAACATGTCAGGTGTGACTTCGTGGTGAAGAAGAATAAAGCTCTCCACGGCGGCGCTGCTTGCGCGTCATCTTCTTTTGAGTCACTGGCCGGCGCGTCCTTTTCCGAAGTATTAGAGGCAGCATCTTGCTCATGAACAGCTCGAGTTTGTTTCGAACGGAAGAGTCTTGGTATCCTAGGCATCTGAGCGTAAGAGGCGGAAGGTGAGATAGCAGGATCGAACAGCGATCTGAAACGTCCGAAACGAAGTACAGAAATTCCGTGGTGGCTGCGATTGTTCTAGAAAAGACGGTTCCGGAGCGATCGCAAAAAGTTTACCTAGTTGTACAATGCAATGGCGTAGTTGCGGCGGTTTGGTGTGAAGAATGTGTCGCTTACTATTGTTCTTGTGCTGGCTTTGAGCAGACTGCAGTACCACCCTTTATTTAGCCCCTCCTCTCCAAGACGCGATTTCCTTGATCAACCATGTGTCCTCCGACTGTCAAGATCTACCGCGATTTTACTTGGGTTCTGCGTGGCAGATTCTAGCGCCCGAACCCTGTCACCCCCTGCGACCACCACTTTCCCTCTCACTCGGCAATTCGTCGTGACTTCATCAAACCATCAAGGTAGGTCGAAAATCATGGTCCTTTGTTCGCCCAGCAGCGACTTACTTTGCAGCAGATTGTATACAAAGCAGCGGAGTAGCGGCCTGTCGATAAAAATTACAATCCTACCAGTAACCGCCTAGCAGATGTCGTTATCATAGGCGGGGTGCTCAAGATGACTTCTGGCCTTGAGCTTTCTCGTAAACCCAGTCATTCAGACCTTCGCGATTTCTGTCCAGTTTCATAAGCAGATGATCCAGTACAAATAGCTTTAAAAGCATACCTCAGAATCTCAAGTGCGTAGAACTGCATGCGCACAGCTGTGAAATTTGAATCAGCTACGTTCCAGTGATGTGAAACGATGATAGGTGGTACCGAAAATGGTCTCGTCCTGGCCGTACTCAAAGGCAGGGTTGGAGCGCAACAGTGTGCCGAAGTTGTAGTCGTCGACCTTGTTCTCGTACTGGTTGATGAAGTTTCTCCAGCGCTCCTTGCCTGCCTTGCTCTTCATCTCGTCCTCATTGATGGTGGCCTTGGGGTCGTAGTCGGGGAACTCCTTCTTGAAGTGCTCGTAGATTTCGTCGTCGATCTTGGTGAGGCGGAGCTTGGAGCCGGGGATCTTTTCGAGAATGGACCAGTAGGTGGTCATGTGCTGGACAGCTGTCGAGGACAGTCAGCTACGACATGCTTGGACAAACGGCAGAATAGCACTGCGCACCCTTGACGGCGAACTGCTTCTCGATGTCCTCGAAGTTGTCCTGTTGCTCGGCGGTGAGAGACATGGCAGCTGTTTTGTTCTTGGGTAGATGCTCGCAGGTTGCGATAGATTTGGTCCGAGTTCGGTATGCGTGATAATAGTAGACTTGATCGAGGAAGAAGCCTTTCTCACCTGGAATCCGACTTTCAGAAATCTTGAAGTGAACCCCACGCCTTGGCAAGCGCGTCACTTTTGGTCCGCAATCGATCCTTACGAAGCCATGCTCCGCCATCTTCCACCCCTCATCGCGATTCGCGATCAGTCACCCGTCGTCTACCGTTTCATATCGACCATGTTTGCAACCAATGTCTGCCATTGGAGGAACTTGGATGTGGCTGATCGCGTAGGCACAGCCGGCGAGACCAAGATAACGATATTCCCTCCTCCCTACAGATTGAGGCTTAAAACGTGGCCCGGAACACTCACTTGCTCAGAAAGCGGCCACACCGCCCGCTCAAGCTCGCAACAAACGGGTCTTCACTATGCATGGGGAGAACTGGCTATGTGCGGTATTTATAGTCGGAGCAGAACGCCAATTGCATGTCATCAGACTCTCTCGAGTACGAAAGTCATGACAGGTTCGATATGAAGCTAATACTGAGCTTCGAGCCCATGAAAGTCATGAATGTCACCAACCGAAATTTCAATTAAGCGCTGTGGAGAACGCAGCCGATGCGTGTTGCATGAAGCCTGTTTTCCAGCAATCAGGTGAGCGTGGACGTTGTCGATTATCGTGCAGGAATGTGAGAAAATCGACCATGAAGCAAAGATATTCTGTACATGAATGAGCAGCTACAGCTCGGGCGTGCAGATAACTCTGCTCGACAGGCTCTCGGATGGTAGACGTGTGGATTGGACGATTGGCTCTGTGGAAACGGCGTGTGAGTTCCTTGATTGTTGGAAACAGAAACAGTAGCGGCTACAGCACGGGCTGGTTGCTTGTGGGGAAGGAAGCTATCAACGTCATTATGCATTTTCAACAAGCTTGAGGCAGGCGCGATCGAATCGAAAGCTCCGCGCGCAGCAGCTCACTGGGCTGCAGCTCTCGCAGCTGCCTTGTTTAAGAACGTCTTCCCCTCTGCTCCTCTTCCCTTCTCCCTTCATCCTCTCTTCTCCATCCAACCCATCCCCTTCTACAATCTACGCCGCAGCCATGATTGTCGACCCTGTTGAGGCCTTCAAGGCCACGAGCTCCGTGGCTCCTCTGCCCACTGTTGTTCCCTCTCTTCCCGAGTACCAGACCGTCACCGAGACCGGTACCCGCACTCTGTGGGCCGTCTGTATTCTGATGCTCCTCTCCATGATTGTCTTCGTTGGACTTTCGTGGACCACTCCCATCTCCAAGCGTATCTACCACGTTATCACCACTCTCATCGTCACCTTTGCTTCTCTGTCCTACTTCGCCATGGCCACCGGCCACGGCATCAGCTACCACCGCACCACTGTCACTGACTCGCACCGCCACGTCCCTGACACCACCCACGATGTCTACCGCCAGGTCTTCTGGGCCCGCTACGTCGACTGGAGCTTGACCACCCCTCTTCTTCTCCTCGATCTGGCCATGCTTGCCGGTCTCAGCGGTGGCCACATCCTTTTGGCCATTGTTGCTGATGTCATCATGGTTCTGACTGGTCTCTTCGCCGCTTACGGCAACGAGGGCACCCCTCAGAAGTGGGGCTGGTACACCATTGCCTGCATTGCTTACCTCGTCGTCATCTGGATGCTTGCCGTTCACGGCCGCGCCAACGCCATGGCCAAGGGCGGCAAGGTTGGCAAGTTCTTTGCTTCCATCGCTGGCTTCACCCTCGTCATCTGGACCATCTACCCTATGTAAGTACCTTTCGAACATGATCCACAATGCTCATTCTAACGTCTTTCTAGTGTCTGGGGTATTGCCGATGGCTCCCGCAAGATGACTGTTGACCAGGAGATCATTGCCTACGCCGTCCTCGACTTGCTCGCCAAGCCTGTCTTCGGTGCTTGGTTGCTCTTCACCCACCAGAGCATGCCCGAGACTCAGGTTGAGCTTGGTGGCTTCTGGACCCACGGTGTCAGCTCCGAGGGTGCTATCCGTGTTGGTGAGGATGACGAGGGTGCTTAAACACTTTCGCCCACCAATCATGCAACTCCAGCCATGAATTGAACGAACAATTCAGACCCAGTAACGAGAACGGAGTATGAAACCGGGGAAGAATGTATCGGCGTTTCTGCAAATACTCTTCTGTCTCTGGCTGCCTGGCCGGCGCTTGCTTCGCCGCAGCAGCATCTTGTGTATATTAGCCGTTAATGATAATGCAGCCGAACGTGTTTCTACAGCTACCTCTTTGTCCGTACCACTTCCACTTGTGACACCCTTGCTAAGACCGACCCCGCACGC
Organism: Aureobasidium sp. EXF-3400; assembly: GCA_024195585.1. Classification (NCBI taxonomy): domain Eukaryota; kingdom Fungi; phylum Ascomycota; class Dothideomycetes; order Dothideales; family Saccotheciaceae; genus Aureobasidium; species Aureobasidium sp. EXF-3400. The sequence goes on along the minus strand of SWBL01000173.1, from coordinate 76,127 downwards.
CTCATGCAGGGTCCTGTAGCGCGTGAGCAATGGTGCAAGGAGCTCCAATCATTGTCTTGTACCCTTGTTTATATCTCCTCACCCATCACGACAGCTGCTGCGCATATTAACTCTTCTGTCAAAGTCCTCTGACTGTCGTGAAACTCAACAAGAATTCTACACAACCATGTCGGACGCAATACCCCCTGCCACCACCAGTCCCATCTCTCTCGAGCGTCGCAACAGTCTTGAGAAGGCTATCCAGAACCGGCCCGAAGCTCACGAGCTAAGGGATAAGCACATTCTTCTCAACACCAATGCTGCACCGTATGAAGCTCTCCTGACCGCGCGTAGATCCAAAACAACCACTAATGCAATCTAGAGCTTTGCAAGCTCAGCAACAGGAGCTACAGCGTCACAAGCTCACGGATAGCTTGAACAAAGCCATTGCTTCACGCCCGGAAAAGGACGAGCTGGTCGAACGCAATATCTTGCCTGATTCTACTGCTGCTCCTGCTTTGCAGAATCATCAGCGTGAGCTTGCTGCAGCTATGCGTCGCGACTCGATTGAGAAGCACTTGCAGACGAGACCTTCGCCTGCTGATTTGATCAAGGATGGTATACTTGAAGGTCTGTGCAGACCCAGCACCTATATGTCAATCCAATGCTAATCTTGATGTAGCCGACGAGAACCCCTTGGAGGGACCTTGATTGCACGGTCAATGTCATGGCTAAACAAAACATCATGAGTGAGAGGAATCGATATGAACCAGATTGAGACTCAACGGAGATGCATGGTTATTTGCAACACTATTTATTGCTTCATGTTATGACTACGAATTGAAATTCCTATGAAGGCGACATACTCGCTCCTCCACCGTCTGCTTGCTTGCAATGATATGGGTATCGTTTAAGCATATTGTAGTCTTTCACTTGTCCACCCCGGTTGCAAATAACTCCAATCCTGTGCAAAATCGAATGAAGTCTCATAAACATTGTAAGCAAACAACGAAACATTATCAAGCTTTGCACCTGCATCCGTCTCCGCCCAAACACTCAATGCAAGCGTATTTTTACCTTGATTGTTGATGACGCCAGGTGGGAAGGGGAATCGTGTTTGTGGACCAATGTGAGGAATGTACTTTCCGTACTGGTATCCGTTCAGATATATCTGGACACTGGCGACGGTTCCTGAGGGTGCGGATAGCTCAAGACCAATGGGAACATCGAGATCTGAATCGATGTTGAGCTCGAAGGTTGTTAAGTACCATTTGATGCCACTGGAATTGAGGCCTTGAGAAGGGGACCCGGCTGACCATTTGGCGCCCGAAGGAGAGAAGCCGGGAAGGTGCCATCCAAGACGCTCTCCATACAATCCACCTTCGTTGAGAGGTCCTCGGATTGGGTCAATGTTGGCAGATCCGCCAGCATTTCCTTGGATCAGCCATTTCTTGAAACTGACAGTGGCATTACCGGAGCCCTTCAGAGTTGCACCCAAGAGACCTCGAGGGTTTGCAGCGCCTTTACCAGTAGAAGTTTCATCGTGACCAGTGTAGTCGGTAACCACTGTCAACACATTGTCCTTGTCGTAGAGTGTTACTCCGGTAAAGTCAAGCACATCTGATGTTGACAGTAAAGAAGCGTTTCCAGGATGACCGCCAACAAGTTTGCCATTTAGCCAGGCACTCCAACCTGCGGCTGATCCACCTTGTGCTGTCAAATTTGCTGACGTGGCTGACTTGCCATCAAAGTAGCCACGGTAAATCTTGATGCCAGAATAATATCCATAGTCTGAACTATACAGGACGGGAAGGGACAGTGGCTTGACTGAAGCCTTTGTGGTTGTCTTGCTGCATACAGTCCAGCCTGAATCGTTGTAGCCTCTGGCAGCTTCAGGTAGAGAGTCGGCTAATTGCCAGCTGCTCAGAGTAGGAATGGTTACCTTACGGTCGAGAATACTTGTAAGGTCGGCTGTGAGAGCGCCATATGCCGTCTTCTTCGCAGCGAGCTTTCGACCGTTCCATGTGATGGTATCAACACTTGCATCACCCACGTAGACTTCCAGTGTTGTTGAGTTGGTGTTGTCGCCAATGACAGAGACAACGTTATTGCTAACACTGGCGTTTCGAACGAGGTAAGGACCTATAGCGAAGATCTGCTTGTCTGCAGCGACATTGGGGTTCGATGTGGTAGGTGGTGCCCAGAATGACCAAGCTGTCGACACATCCAAAAGATACATCAAAACGCCGTTAGACAGCTGGATAACTGTCTTGCTGGCCGACTGCTTGTAAACAAACTTGGTGTAAGATGCGGTTCCGTTGACCTTAACACGGGTCGCTGTAACGTTGATATTGCCATATGACTTGACCGAGACATTTCCAGGGAAAGCGAATTCACCAACCTGTCCTGCCTCAAGATAGAGCACAAGAACCGATTTCGAGTCAAACAAGCCGTATGTCAGCACATCAACAGAGGAGTATAGCAGAGTGTTCTTTCCAAAGTGATAGTCGGTGACAACGATCTTGCTTTGACGGCCGTTCAGTTGAACATTCGGGACAGTGATTGGCCCTAAGGATGTTTTGAGATTTATCGAGAAGTCTGTGACAGCTCTTGAGCTCGATTTCGAGTGTTGAGTCACGTAGAAGCCTGCTGTTGTGTTGGGGTTCCTCAGAACCCAGGTCCAGATGTCTGGAGTTGAGACAGCATTTCCGGTACCATTGCTCTCCATATTGGTATAGAGAAGGTCTTGTGAGACTCTTGTAAACAATGCGATCAATTTCCTAAATTCATCAGCCAGGTTGTCGAATTATGAAGGTAGCTGTAAGCAGTTGCAGCATAACTTTGTACTTACGTCTGTGACATTTTAAGCTGAAGCTCACGAGTTTCACGCATGGGTGCAGAGTAGTCGTAGCTTGTATAGACGACAGGAGCTGCAAGATTGCCCCAGTTTGTTGCTCCCATTGCCATGTACAGTGACATTAGTGTTCCTCTCTGGCCTATGTTGTTCTTATAATAGACGTCGGCGAAGGCAGGATCGTGTTCTGGAGACAGGTAATACAGTCAGCATTTCGATACCAATATCCTTCGATGAAGGATGGACGTACCTGCCAAACAGTCGTCGTAGAAGTATCCCGCCCATGGCTGGAACCATCCAGATTCGAATTCAGGCCAGAACTCGGGCTGGGTGTATGAGTAGTTCTGGAACCATTGGTAGTAGTTTCGCACCAGGTTAAATCCAGAGTCAATATTAGTGCAACTCAAGCCTCCTGGGTATGAATCGAGACCGTAGATGTTGACAGAACCTGTGTTGATGAATCATCAGCCTCTTGACGAATTGGATGTAGTTCCAGTGTACACACCTCCCACGTCCTGGTAATCGGTTGACCAACTTTGTGATCTCTGACCTTTCTCATTGTGCGTTAGAGGAACTACTATTCCAGAATCCCTGACACTCTTTTTGAGTTGCTCCATATAGGTCACAAGGGTGTTGTCAGCCTTGTGTACAGTCTCCGATAGCTCGTTTTCGATTTGATAGAGAATGATAGGGCCACCTTCGGTTATTTGATTCTTGACCAGAATCTTGTTCACCTCTCTCATCCATGGTTCCCAGGCGTTATAGTAAGCTTGATCCGATGTTCGATAATTTCCTAGTACTGGTCAGCTAGCTGAAGTTCCGACCCAGAGTGCCATCCGTACCTCCAGAGCCATCGCTCGTCCACAATGCCAAACCACCTGCATTCGTCTCGGCATTTGCATAGGGTCCGGGACGTGCAATGATACTATACAAGCATCCGAAATCAGCATGTCGGATAGACCAGTCTATGGTTAAGTCTAGAGACGTACTAAAGACCAGCCTCTGCAGCAGCATCTATAACTCTCTGGATATCCTTGCCTCCAGATGTGAAGTCGAAGACGTCGCGAGAAGCAGAGTGATATGACCAGAAGAAGTACAAGCTGACCGCATTGAACCCATTTGCTCTGAATTTTTGGAAGATGTCCGACCACATTTCCGGCACAGGCATGCGTTCGTAGGCAAACTCGCCAGAGAACAAGAACAGCCGCTCTCCATTGACCAAGAGACTGTAAGGGTCCCAGGTGACTTGAGTGGTCAAGCCATCATCAGTAGCAAGAACGAGGATAGCTAAAAAGAAGGCGTAGACGAGGAGATGCAAGCAGAGTCTCATCTTGGAAAGCAGACAAGTAGTTCGCAGGTAGATGTTCAAAGGCGACCAAAAATCATCACTTACAGCTGATGTGTCTTATACAGTATAATTCTTTTTGCAAATGTCAAGTGATTCGAGAGGCACATTAGGAAGGTACCTAGCATGATATTATCCGCCAATCGTTGTTAGTTTCCCTGTGCACATCGTTAAAGAAGGCTTCTCGCTTCATTATATGAACCGATGCTTGAAGATCATAGAGCTTGATCGGCATCAATCAGGCTAGGATGTCTTCGTCGATGATGAATACGAGGTGACAATGGTGGAAAAAGAGGGGAAGGATCGGTTCGTGCTGTCCCGAGGACCATGGGCTGATTCCGGCAGAATGATGGATCAAGCGAGCACATTCTGGTTTTTGGAGGTGGCATCAACCAACGGAATAAATATGAGAACGAGAATGAGTGACAATATAAATCAAAGTCTTTATAAGTGACTATTTACGATATTGAGTGAAGCTGGAACAGGTTGCCCTGTCTCTTCCTTGACAGTGAATGAAATATGTAACAGTGGATTTACTCTCCCTTTTCAGGGACGAGAGACCAAGTGAGCAGTACAGGTAGCTAACTTTGGGCAGATACGTGAAGATTCTGCGAAGGTAGCGCTTGGCGCTAGATAATGACAAGACGGATCGATGGCATCAACGTTCATGTCAGGAATCACTGAGAAAGTGAAGTGATGAGATAGGATGTGATCCATTCACGGTCCACATCTTGTGTCAACATTTATCCCGGGTTGGAGTGTTGACGGGAGGGGGGATTGGCGGTTTGCAAGATCTGCAATCAAGGGAGTCGAGACCATGATTGATGCTCGACATCACCTCAACCTTCCTCAGTCGCGTCGATAGCGACGCCCTCACCAGCAGCTTCCTCATCTTCCTCGTCACTTGTGAAGCTTGCGAAATCTTCTGCCTCTTCGTCATCGTCTTCCTCTTCTTCTTGGTCTTCAACTTCTTCGTCGACCTCTTCCTCTTCGACTTCTCCCTCTTCATCTGTGACTGCGCGCTTTCTCTTCTTGATGATCTCAGTTTGAAGCTCGGCCTTTGCCTCCTCAGCAGCAGCCCATGCAGCAGCAGATGCTGGTGGTGGTGTGAACCAGGGAATCTTGCCACGAAGGAAATCATTGAGAACAGTCTTGGCGATACCATCCATGTCGGCTTCACCACCCTTCAGCAGCTTACCATTCTTGCGGGCGAGAATTTCGAGGAACTCTCCCGGTGTTTCCCAGTCACGTACATCGTACGTTCTCTCGATATGGTGTCTCTTGACCTTTTTCAGCGCAGCAGCAACATACTGTTCGGGGTTCTCGACGTTCTCGATACGGACGACACCGCGCAAAAGGATGTCTTCGTCGGTATCGCCCATGTTCGGAGGAACAACACCAGGGCAGTCGATGAGGTAGATACGCTTCATCAAAGTAATGTATTGCCAGACCTTGGTCTCACCAGGAATAGGGGCAACGTTGCACACCTTCTTCTTGCGGAGAGTGTTGATGATGGAAGACTTGCCAGTGTTGGGGTATCCGATGAAACCGACCGAGATCTGCTTGCGAGATGAGTGCAGAGCAGAGAACTGGCGGAGAAGCGAGATCAAAGATCCTTTACCGAACGAGTTGTTGATTGAGGCGTGGAAAGCAAGAGTAGGATATTCCTTGCCGAGAAGGCGAACCCAGTTGGCCTTTGTTCAGAGTCAGTATCATGAATCGAGCAGTCGTGCGCATGCATTTGGTGCAAAAGAGCAGAACAGATATGACAAAAAAGAAAGAGAAAAGAAAAAGAGATGTGTGAATCATAACTAAGAGAGCCTCCATGAGCCACTCTTTCGAGCGGGGGAGGTACTCAACTCAAACGAAACACGCTCGAACCCTTTTGAAAGCAAACCAAGACGGCAAGCGATCTACTAGACGTCCATAACGGGGTCTAGCGGCGGGCCGACTTCGATCTGCCAGAGTTGTAACAGTCTCCTTCCATGGTGAAAAACGCACACGAAATGCGGTAGGAGCCTTGACTTGAACGCTGGCATGGGGCACGAGATGGGACAAAACAAAAAGAAAGACATGGACGAAAAGAGTGGGAGATGGACTTACAGCAACGCTTGTGGGAATCAAATCGCACTTGTTGAGAACAAACAGAAGATGCTTGTGAGGAGCTTCTTCGCGAATGTACTTCTCGACACTTCGGCAACGAGTACCGAGAGGATCCCTGGCGTCCAGGACGTGAATGACAACATCACTCGAATCGATGACCTTGTAAAGCTCGTTCCAGATACGCTTGCTCTGACCCTTTGAGAAGATGGCTTCTCTTGCAGCGGTCAAAGCGCCGTCAGCTTCAGTCTCTTGGCCATCGTCAACAGGGTTGCCACTAGCAAGACGGGCTTGCTCAAGACGATCAAGATAGGTCTCGTGCATCTTGTCCGACTCGCCAACGAGGTCGAGAAGAGAGCTGACGGCGAGCTTTGGGCGCTTGCGCTGGGCCTTGGGTCCGAAGGTGTCTGAGAAAGGAGCAGTTTCGACGGCAATCTTTGCCTGATGCTGCTTCAAGCCATTCTTCTTGGTCTCGTCATCTTTGATCAAGCTCATGGGCAGCTTGTTCTGCTTGAGCAGGTATGAGTAGGGGTCGTTCTGCTGAGCCTGGACAGCGCCACGGAAGGCGGACAGGGCATCCTGAGAGATAACACGGGTGTTGGTGAACCACTTGCGGTTGGGCTCGATACGGGCCGAGGGCCTCTCGCGCGACTGGAAAACGGCGGCTTTTGTAATGTCACCAGCAGCGTTGCGCTGAGCAGTACCCTTGGTGAGGATGTTGAGCTTCTTGACCTTCTTGGCATCTCTGCGACGAACATCAGTATGCTGCGCGTGTGCAGTCGGTCGAGGCAAACGCACCTGTAGAAGTTCTCGCCCTTGACCTTGACGTTGGCCATGCCGTCGCCAACCTTGCCCTGGCGCGTCTTGCGCGCAGCCTCCTTTTTGCCGGTACCCATTTTGACGGCGACTCGGAGATGTGCTGGTAGAATAAAAGTAGCAGGGAGGGAGCTCAGAACAACCCACGCAAAGACGAAGCAGAGCGAGGGAGAGAAGGACTTTTTTTATGCGCGGCCACTAGCACTCCGCAGCGCGCACGGCCGGCTTTTGCGGCGACCGCGCCTTCTTGATTGGCTGCCTCTTTTTTTCTGGCAGCGACGCCCGCCAAGACCAGCGAACAGCCCGCGCAGTCGCCAATCGAAGAGCAGCAGCAACGACAGGCTCGAATAAGCAGGCATCACCTACTGTTCCACACACCACAAGACTCACAATGCCCGTCCGTCTACCACAGGCCACTGGCCTTTACACATGCCCCTCATGTGCTGCCCGCTCAGCTCCTCGCCATTTCTCCATCTCGGCCTCCCAGCTGGCCCTGGGCCCCGAATCTCCTCGCTACATGGACATTCCTCAGGCCCCTCAGCAAACTCTCCCGGACAAGACACGCCTTAAGGGTATCCTCCCCGTCCCACGTGACGTCTTTGCTGGTCAGGATCCCAAGACCCCTCTCAAGCTGGATCAAGCCACCAAGGAACCCTCTCGCCTACAATCTCACAATGATCCTCGCTCCGTCTGGAAAGAGCGCATGGCCGCTTCGCGAAGGAAGAATTTGAAGGAGGGTCTCAATGCTCTGCAGCATCGTAGAGTCAAGTCGGATGAATATATGGCCAATCGTGCCACCCTTCGCCAACAAGAACGTGAAGAGCGTTTGCATCGCCCAGAACGCGAAGACGAGCGTCTGACTGCCCCCTCGGTCGACTCCAACCTGCTCAGCCTTTTGCAGAAGGGTCCTCTACAAGACCAGAACAAAGAGGCCCGCCTGGCCGAGATGCGTGAACGACATGCCCTGAAGCAGGCTGCTCGTCAAGAAGACCGCCGCGACGCTCTGCACTCGCTCTACGTCAATGCTCGCGAGTTCATCGTCAATGATGCTCAGCTCTCGACTGCCATCGACAAAGCTTTTGGTACTGTTGCACAGCCTCGTAGCTTCGGCAACAACGGTGCCAGTGTTTGGGACAACACTCCAAGCCCCCCCAGCTCCATTGTTGACATGCTCAATTCCGCAACTGCCAGAGGTGTCCGTGGCGGTGCTCTCAACCAGTCAGCCATGAACAGAGATACCGCCTTGACTGCTGCTAGGGTCCGCAGAATGGCTGCCGAGTTGACCGGAGGCCAGTTGCCTTCCAAGTCTGACTTCTAGTCTGCCTTCTTGTATAATATCCATCATTCTATCACCCCTTTGTTCTATAGCCTCTTTCATCTATAGACTTTCTTTCTTCTTTGGTTTGATCCAACCCTCGTGTTTGGCACTTTCTCTCTCGTTTTGTACCAACCACTTCTTCCTATGGCAAAAGAGCATACTGCTCTAGACGAGACATGCATAGAGGACCATAAAGCCACTGGACAATCCACCGGAACAAGCTCGGAGTACTTACCCGTTAGCTGAAGCCTGCCGACCTCCACTCGATATATCTTCCTCTCTCGTTTCAACCAGTACAACACATCATCGAGCAGGCAGTACCCTTGAAAGCAATCCAATGCTCAGCCTGGCCTCAACTCTTTTACCCTGTGTTGCAGCGTCGAGCTCGACGTGTGCAATGACTATGCCCCAACGCGATCTGCGCTGAAATCTACACAGCCTATGCTCTATACCGCCAATGTGTGTTGTTCGCTCACTTTCCACCACCTGGCTCGGCATTCCCGACGCATTTCTCGACGAATATCTCGGCAAGGACCCGCTTCTTTTCATCACAGCATCTCATCTTCGATCACTTCTGCTATCTTACTCCAACTCCCTTCACGTACCTCGAACCAATTCCTTCAATCACATCAGGTCCGACTACTCTTATTCCCCTTCCTCCTTTGCTATATCAACCTAACTGCCCTATCTCTCCAGATCATGTCTGCTGTCAGTATGGACAACGCTCAGACCGAGCTTCGCAAGACTATCGGAAAATCTTCCGAGCGTTGCTCGAAGAAGCTGATCAGATCCCGTATCGACAAGATCGTCAACAAGTATCAGTCCAACAACAGATGCAGACTCTCTGATGAAGAGCTTGTCTTGCTTGCTCTTGCTTACTCGTCTGGCGAGTGGCTCTTGACTTCCCAGATCGGCGAGTTTGCCTTCTTCAACATCCGCTTCTTCCAGAAGCAGGCTGCTCGATTCTTCTTCGGAAGATCTGGCTATCAGACCCAAGGTCGGGGTATCCATGACCTTGCCCGCCGCACAGAGAGGTATGTCCATAACACTCATATATTCCACGCTTCTAGAGTCACTATGCTAACCAAGCGCTCAAGCTATCTACGCACCTATGGCATCCCTGTTCACACCAAGCTTGACTCTAACAACCAGAGAGTCTACTCGATGACTGCTGGCGCTGCTTATGCTTTTGTTGAGGCAACTTCGAGCAAGCGCAACAATGTCGCCCATGCCATCTTAGGTAAGGGCACCTCTGCAAGCCCTCTTCTGGGTCTTCCTGCCGAGCTCCTCTTCAAGATCTGCCGTATGGTCCTCAAGGTTTCCGGCTTCCGTTTGCTCGTGGGTAACAAATCATTCATGGCCTACGACGAGAAAGTTCCCATCTGGGATACCCGCTCCCAGGACGCCCTCACTATGCCTCCCGTGCAGGACTTCCTCGCACTCCTCTCGGTGAACAAGGAGGTTCACCAGTATGCCATGCCTGAATTCTTCCACTCGAACCACTTTCAATTCAGAGACATGGGAAGCTTGAAGACCTTCCTTCAGAACATCGGTCCTGAAAGAAGAAAGCACATTCGCAATGTCTCGCTCCACTACGAGAACCTCTCCGTCGCTGCCGCTGGTGCCAGACTCCTCGCTGAGTCCGACCATCTTCAAAAGCTCACTATGATCATGTCAGCTACCCAGGACCCTGCTGGCCATTTCACCATCAATGCCAGCCGCCGCAAGTTCACCACCCTGTCCAAGATTCCTGGTTTCTCGTCTCTGAAGCGCCTTCGCGGCATTCAGCAGTTGACCTTCGATCCCAACCGCGAGCACGCTGTCATCGACGCTTTCCTGCGTCCCGCTATCACTCAGCCCAAGCCTCCCAAGCTTGTCAAGAAGGTCAAGAGAGCTTACAAGCGCAAGGTCGTCTTTGGTGGCGATGCTGGTGCCGCAAAGAAGTTCAAGAGTGCTTGACTACCGATGGAAGCTGTGACGGGTTCCAACTACGCTCAGTATGACACTTAACCAAGGGTACACAAGATGTCGAAGAGAAAGAGAACGGACTGTTATCGAAGAGAAAGAGAGTGGATTGTTATCGAAGAGAAAGAGAGTGGAATATCACAAAGATGCAAGCGAGTGGAATGTCACAGCGGTGTTTAGAAGGCCGTTTCGCGATTGATTTTTTCAGTGTTTCAAGGTACGAGGAGATAATTATGGTCATGATGATGGGGCAGGTCTCTTGAACTCTGGTCTTTAGCGTAAAGAAGTCGTAGATTACTCGAATGCAAGCACACACCACTCTCTTCAAATACCAATGTGTTTGTCATCCAACACCCATCTTGTGACTAGAAACAGGTCGCATCCATTGAGAGTCGTGAGACCATCGGCTCTCTATGGATGCATCTCCCGTCGGAAATCTATTGTGTATTTCTCTAGCATATGGATCTCCAAGAGACAAGGAAGGATGGGGAGTAAGATGCAAGTATGTATCTCCTGTTCTCTTCCTTTGGGTCTACAGAATAAATGCTATCAAAAGGCACAGTAGGTTTTTGACTAGATTTGCGTCCAAAGAGGACCGAGGGAGTATCGTATCTCAATGGATGTTATCCTGTTTCTCAAAGGTGTTGTGCTAGCTACTGCGTGACATAGCTTCGCACATGGGGAGGTTGGACCCGAAATCTATACCGACATTTTCTTGCAATATGGTTATTATCCCGGAAACTCATTCTTCCGTGGACACACACAGACCTGAGTTGTACATCGTCAAAGCAGACTATTGCTTTTGCACGCCCAAGTCAACACGAATGCATGACTGTTCAATGCATGTCGGCCCAAGGCCATACTGCAACCTCTTACCTCATCGAGAGTAGATTCAGAAATGGAGTAACAAGCGTCTGCACTAGTCGTCTCGAGCACAAGAACTCCAAGGCCTGGGCGATCAAGCGACCGTTTGTTGACAACTGCTGCTCGAGAGGAAGACTGAAGCATCGAGATCAAGTATGCTAGCTCGGCCAAGGATATAATCCGTTCGCCACGTAGTACAGAAGCTTTTCGAGATTCTTGGTCCTAGACCACTTGCTTGTGAGCATGCTTGTCTTTGTGCTGACGGTAGGATCAATCAGAATTCTCATCCTGCCTTTGGAATCATAGCGGCATGATGATAGAACTTGACTAAGGGGTCTGTCACATGGCCATCAAGGTCGCAGATCGTTCTGTCATTCGATATGTGGTAGAGCTATCAATAGAATGTCATTCCGACTTTCCCATGAAGCTTGTTTGTTTTGAGTAAAACCACAGGTCAATCGTGACGACGTTGTATGAAGGATGTCTGCCAAGCCTTGCACTCCCCGCTTTGTCTGGGGGTGGTTTCACGTCCATCGGACCTCAGGCCCTGCGAGTCCAGATGAGTATCGTATCATTTCTTCCATTACTCCGACCACGACACAACCTCTCGTATCGCTCATCCACGGAAGATGCGATGCTGGTATAGACCTCGTTTGACAGCACACAAGATGCCGTGTCGCCGTCCATACCTCGTATCCGCCGCGTGTCGAGCAATATATCGCGCTAGGTATACCTCGACTGTGAACTGCTCTGAGAGATCGACTAGTCTAATCCAACGTCGACATCCTCCTCGGAGGATGCCAATCAAAAGTCCATCAGATGACCTTGTATGATGTATCGGGAATAATAGTCTCAACCATGACAGGCCACACGAGAAGGATCAATCGCCGACATCATTGCTTTGCTGCTCTTACATTCCTAATGCAAACAAGCTCACTTGTCTGGTACTCCTCATCTTACGATCTGATGGTAGGTCAACTTGATGAATTATGATCTTACTTTCATCACATACACATCGAACATATATATAGTCCATTCCCTGCAGCTTGATTTACCTTCTCTTCATTATCATCGCAACAACTATCAATTGACCGACAATACACCAACAGCTTTCTCTCTCACTATCATAATCACAATCATGAAATCTATCTTTGTCTCAGCGGCTCTCATTGCAGCAGCAGATGCACTCATTGCTCGCGACTCAACCTGGTGAGTAAGGTGTGCAGTTCTCTACTGACAGTTTGCTAACCATGTATCTTTTAGCTGCTTCCATCTGACTGCGTCTGGTGGCCCCGGTGGAGTTGTTGGCCAGGTACATCCCCATCCATCTCTCCCCCCATCCTTTGCCCTCCAAGATGCCTTCCACTAACGCGTTTTCTTCCACAGCTCGGCGATGGGCAGAACAGAATTGGCCAAACCTCTGGACTTGCCAATGGGCAAGGAACCTACTGTATCGATTCCAAAGGTGGCCTCACCGATGGTAATGGCCGTGGTTGCATCCTGACCCCACCAACAACCCAGTTCCAATGTGATGTTGGTGCTAGCCCTACAGATGGCTTTTCTGTCTCTTGTGATGGTGCCCTCTCTTACAAGGGCAACACCGAGTTTAAGTCTTGCCCTACTGGAGACAATGGTGGTTACAACATTTACACTGTTGCGCCAGCAGGCCAAGGTGGCTGTGTCTCGATTACTCTGAGTGCAGACAACTGCAAGTCAGGCTGTCCTGCACCAGCCCCCAAGACTTGTCCTGCTGCCCTTACTGGTGCTTACGAGTATCCCCACCTCATTGTTCCCGTCGACTCCAATCAGCCCGACAAGGCTTTTGGCACTCAGTACAACGGCACAATCTCCAAGACTGTGTCCAGTCTGTACAACTTCGACATTCCCAGCTCTGACAGCGGAAAGACTTGTTCTCTGGTCTTCCTATTCCCTGAGCAGAAGGACTTGGAGACTTCGTCCTTTGATTTCTCGGGCTCTGGCGGAATCGACTTTGCAATGCTCAAGGGTCCTGCCAGCTCTAGCACTACATACAACAACAAGCCAGGCGTCGCTACCGACTACGGAGTGACCAAGGTGGCTCCTGGAACATCTTCGGTCATCGCAACCTTCCCCTGCCCAGGCAACTCTGCCATCGGCTTCAGTCTGTCGGCTTCGGGCGATGAGTTTCTCAGCTATTTCCAGGACTACAACCCTTCGCCGTAAGTTGCACTGGATACCTGCTTCATTGATGAATACTGACAGCGAGTATAGTATTGGTCTTTACATCACCGTGTGCTAGATGTTCGTGAGCTGACACCACTTTCGGGCGCTGGAACTCCTAGCAGCTTACTCTGGATGCTCGATCCACTTTTCGTACTATCTCTCATGCCATTATGTTTATTGGATTTGTTCATTTCTAATCATGTCTACCTACTTTGAATAACATAATGACAATAATTTCTCTACTGCGAACAATGGTCTACCCTTGCTCCTTATTTCCTCCATGAGATAATGTTTTTCTTACAAGCTAGTATTCTATCTAAGATTCCGTGTTCTATGGTCTGTGTATTGCTCTGTAGCATTGCAAGAGGGGTAGCAGATGTGAAGGACAGGGTTATAGTGCTAGCCCCGCTCCTGGTGAGTGCCAAGAGTTACTAGATATGACTGTGAGCGAAGCCGCAGTGACATTTTTCGTCTTTGGTGCGTCAGAGCTGCTCTTATACACACAACAACCATGGCCGACCAAGCACAAGCAGCAGCCAACGCTGTCAAGGAGGCAGTCAACAACGTCACCGAAAAGGTGGGCGAGCTGACTACAGGCGACAATGCCGCAGCTCCCACCCTGTACACTGACGAGGTGACCGGCGAGAAGGTCAGCAAGACCGAGCGTGAGTGTGTCCATGGCCGTGTCAGAGTGTACAGAGTGTGCTGAGAGGTTCGCCAGTCAAGAAGCGCCAGAAGCAGCGTGAAAAGGAGGCCAAGAAGGCCGAAAAGGCTGCCACCAACACAGCACCACCAGCCAAGAAGAAGACTGTCAGCGCTGAAGAGGAGGAGGCCCACCTGAACCCCAACCAGTACTTTGAGATCCGCAGCAGAGCCATCCAGAAGCTCCGCCTGAGCCACGAGCCCAACCCTTACCCCCACAAGTTCCACGTCGACTACGATTTGCGCAAGTTCGAGCCCGAGTTCGGTCACCTCAAGTCCGGCGAGCACCTCAAGGACAAGACGCTGTGCATCGGCGCCCGTATCTTCAACAAGCGTTCGTCAGGTGCCAACCTCTGTTTCTACGATGTCCGCGCAGAGGGTGTCCGCATGCAGATCATGTGCCAGTCGCAAGAGTCGACCAGCGATCGCTCTTTCGCCGAGCAGCACGAGCTCCTTCGCCGCGGCGACATCATCGGTATCAAGGGTTACCCCGGCCGCACAAACCCTCGCAACCGCGACCAGGGTGAGCTCTCGCTCTTCGCCCAGGAGGTCACTCTCCTCACTCCCTGCCTGCACCAGCTGCCCGACGAGTACTACGGCTTCAAGGACCAGGAGCAGCGTCACCGCCGCAAGTTCCTCGATCTGATCATGAACGACCACACTCGCAGCACTTTTATCACCCGCTCCAAGATGGTCACTTACATCCGCAACTACTTCGATACCCGCGACTTCATCGAGGTCGAGACTCCCATGATGAACGCCATTGCCGGCGGTGCCACCGCAAAGCCCTTCAAGACATACCACAACGACCTCGATATGGAGCTGTACATGCGTATCGCTCCCGAGCTGTACCTCAAGCAGCTGATTGTTGGTGGTCTCGAGCGTGTCTACGAGATTGGCCGTCAGTTCCGTAACGAGGGTATCGATCTTACCCACAACCCCGAGTTCACCACTTGCGAGTTCTACGAGGCATATGCCGATGTCTACGACCTTATGGACACCACCGAGGACCTCGTTTCCAACCTCGTCAAGCACTTGACCGGTGGCTACGAGACCAAGTTCGAGACCCAGCACGGCGAAGTCTACACCGTCAACTGGGCCAAGCCCTGGAAGCGCATCGAGATGATTCCCGCCCTCGAGGAGGCCTGCGGCGAGAAGTTCCCCGAAGGCGACCAACTACACAGCGACGAGACCAACGAGTTCCTCAAGCGCATGCTCAAGAAGATGAATGTCCAGTGCTCCGCCCCCCTCACAAACGCCCGCATGCTCGACAAGCTTGTCGGCGAGTTCATCGAGGAGAAGTGCATCAACCCCACCATGATCACCGGTCACCCCCAGATGATGTCTCCTCTGGCCAAGTACCACCGCAGCAACAAGGGTCTGTGTGAGCGTTTCGAGGCCTTCGTCTGCAAGAAGGAGATTGTCAACGCCTACACCGAGTTGAACGATCCCTTTGACCAGCGTCTCCGTTTCGAAGAGCAGGCTCGCCAGAAGGAGCAGGGTGATGACGAGGCTCAGCTTGTCGATGAGACTTTCTGCCAGGCTCTCGAGTACGGTCTGCCGCCTACTGGTGGTTGGGGTATGGGTATTGATCGTATGGTCATGTTCCTTACCAACCACTACTCGATCAAGGAGGTTCTTACCTTCCCCTTCATGAAGGACGACAAGTCGCAGGCCGAGAAGCCCAAGGCCGCCGAGGTTGTCGACGTCACTCCCATGCCTGAGGAGGGTATCCGTAAGTCTTGCTAATTGCTCTCGTTGTTGATTTCATCTGCTGACATTGTCTTTGTAGCTCACAAATAGACGTTGAGATGGATACTGTCCGGCTGTGTGAGCAGTGTCTGTAAAGCCAGCTCGCGCAATGTAGGAAAAGCAAAAATACCGTCACATAGAAACACGACCCAATACACGCCTATTTCATACCTTGCAAATTTTTCCTTCTTGTGTGCCAAAGACTGCAATTCTATAGCTACAAAGTGACAATTCCAAGCAAAGAGGTTTCGAGATGTTTATAATAGAGTATCGGCCTATTTTGATATCATAAGAACAGTAGAGTAGTAAGAAAGAAAAGAGGGGGTAGTGTTTCCCATGTACGCCGCAAGAAAAAAAAGAAGCCCCGTGTAATGCTTATGTTTTTTGGTATCGTCAGAACAGAGAACAGGCATCTACATGATGACCTCGTTGGTCACGTCCCTACGGAGATCCTTGTAGGGCAAGCAGACACAGTTTTGGACGCGCACCTCGTCTCCGACGTTGCACTCCTTGCCCAGGATGGTGACACTCTGGACTTTAACACCGTTCTTGATGATAGTGGTGTGATGCTCGCGGACAGGGGTAGGAGTACCCTCGACACGGGCCCAGGCACCAACGCGCGAAGACCAGCCAATGATGGAGTAGAGAACGCAGGCGTCGTGCTTGATCTCGGCGTCTTCCAGGACAATCGAGTCCTTGATACGGGCACCGGCACCAACGATGGCACGAGGGCCAATTGAGACATTAGGACCAATCTTTGCAGTGGGGTCTACCTGTGCTGAAGGGTGGATGTAGACGGGAGGCAGGATAACAGCTGAAGGTTTGGCAAGGTCGTCACTCTGCTGCTGGAAGGCCTTCATCAGGTAGAGGGCGTTTGCAGGCACGGCGGAACCGGCAGTCTTGATCTGGCGCCAGAAATCGGTCGTCTCGAGGACGAAGAACTTTGAGCTATCGGCCAGGTCGGACAAAATGTCTTGCTCGAGACGAATGACCTCGTTCTTGCGGTTCTCGTCATCGTCATCCTCGTCTGCGTTGTTGAGCGAAAAGTCGCGGCTGTCGAGGGCTTCAGACGAAGGGTAGGACAGGAGACGAGGGCGGTCGCTGCGGCGCTTGATGGCGGTCTTGATGCTGGGGAAGATGCACTCGGTGCTAAAGAGGTAGACACCGCAGTTGATCAGGTTGCTGATGTGACCCTCGGGCTTCTCGACGTAATGCAGCACACGCTTGGTGTGGGTATCGCTGACAATGCATCCAAAGTTCGTGGCAGCTTCGTTGGATACGCGGGTTCCCAGAATGACGGCCTCGGCATCCTTCTCTTCAAACAGACGCAGCATCTCGCCTAGCGGGAAAGAGCAACAGACATCGGCGTTGAGGACGAAGAAGCGATCGGGACGACCCTTGAGGATGGCATCACGGAAGTGGTAAAGACCACCAGCCGTGCCTAGGGCAGTGTATTCGCGCAGGTAGCGGATCGAGATGTGGGGGTATTCGCGGTGGGCGTCCTTGATGAAGTCGCGGAAAACGGTCTCGTCGTAGTAGCCGACGAGGAAGACTTCGGTAATCTCCTTGACTCTGGTGACGGCATCGAAGCAGTGCTGAATGATGGGCTTGCCGGCGACTTCGAAGAGGGGCTGTTTGGCGCAACCTGGTCAGACCAAATGCTGATACAGACAAGGAATCGCATCAATTCACCTTAGGTACGTCCAGAGACAACGGACGGAAACGAGTGCCTCTGCTAGGTCCTCCGACCTGTATGATTGCATTAGCAGCTGTGAGGCTTCTCAAACATAGCTACACTCACCAAGATGACAGCTTTGGTCGACGGCACAGGGTTGCGGCTCCTGCTGCGAGAGGGAAGTTGTAGCGACGACATTACGAGGGAGAGTGAGTGTGTGGATTAGAAAGACGTAAAGGTAAAAAAGAAGCAAAAGCGACAAAGACAATCAAGGTGAAATGGACGAGATGAAATGAAGCACCAGCTGTTCCAATATGCCAACACCCCGCCGCTACACGAATCAACGCCAGGGGCAACGCCGCAGCAAGGGTCCGCCCCTATTTTTGAACTGTCCATCCATAACACGTCCTTTGCTTCGAGTATTCCCTTTTCTCATCCGACCGTTTGAACCACTGCTCCCCTTTCCTGTCCGTCTCGTACAGAGCCACGTCGCTCAATTTGCTGCTGCTACCCTGAAGCCTCCTTTATGCTTGCTTAACCAGCTTCTGGCATCATCCAAATTTAGACCAGATTCGTAAGTTCATTATAGCTTCCATAGAAGCCAGAAATATTGATTCTTCCCTTCTTTCCTCATCCCACATCACTAGACCTAGTAGGCCTGAAGCTTTGATCAATTCCACCTGAGAGAACCAGCGACAAGTCGCGAAGGACGATTTTGGAGTATTGTCATCCAAGGTGAACCTCTCTGTGGTGGTCACTTTGTTTCGAAAAAGTATCATGTATTGATGAGTAGCTACACAAGAACAATCCCCAGCAAATGAGGAGGTTGGAGAAAATCGCAAAGAGAGCATACTTTGATAGCGCAGCTGAGAACTCAGTTGTGTCAGAATGGCTGGTTCAAGGATAAGTTTGTCTACACCCTCTGGAAACTCGACCATGTCCTCTAGAAGCCTCCATAGGATGTAGGTATTTCCTTGACTGGGATACCAACCGGTTTTTTCTATATCTGCGAAAGCATGTTTCAGAAAGTGTGTAGGTCTTGTGTTGTGCGGTGACATCGTCCCGGAAACCCACAATCCAATTCAGAGCATCCATTCGAGCTTGTCTCTGCTGCTCTCTTTCGTGTTTTCTTCACTGTCTCGGACACAGAGCGTGATCAGGACCTTTTCGTTCAGTGCTACGTTCAGTGCTATTCCAACACCTTCCGTCGAGTTTCCATTCCTGCACACGCTCCTCGAGCCTGCACTATTTCATCTTCATCAACCACTTTCCATCCATCATCCTTCAAACATTCGCCCATCATGTCATACTCGTACGCCACAGCCAAGGCTGTCCTCAGCGATGTCGACAAGGACCGTATCCTCGCCATGCATTTCAGCTCTGACGGCAACGATGTGAGTTGAAATTTGTGGACTCACACACTGTCCGTGCTAGGCACTGACTTGACATTTGCAGCAGGTTGACTGGGACAAGGCAACTCAGGCTTATGGCGCCGCCAGCGTCAACAGCATGAAGGTCTCTTACCGCAATATCCTCACAAAGATCGAGAAGGCCGGCGGCAAGACAGACGTTACTGCGCCATTCGCTGGAGCCGACGGTTCTGCCCCTTCGACTCCCAAGACCCCCAAGACGACCAAAGGCAAGGGTCGTCCTCCCAAGCGCAAGGCAGAGGACACCGGATCTGACGAAGACGAAGACGCTCCCAAGAGTCTTCGCAAGAAGGCTGCCAAGAACTTGATCAAGGCCGAGGACGATGATGAAGACGAAGTCGCTCCCAAGTCTATCCGCAAGAAGTTCACCAAGAGCATCGTTCGTGCCGACGATGAGGACGAGGATGATGATGAGACTCACAAGACTCCCAAGAAGGCCGGTCGTCCTCGCAAGACCCCAGTCAAGTCTAAGACCGCCATGAGCAAGGCTGTCGAGGATGATGAGGAGGACGCCGCTGACAACACCAATGTCATTTCTGACAAAGTTGAGGCTGCTCAGGAGGACGAAGAGACTTCTGAAGTGATCAAGGAGGAGGACCAGTCTGAGGTTTAGTGGCTTCAGTGCACCTACATTGCTGTTGATCGTTCGGCGATTGACTGCGGTCAGATGATTCTACTGCGGTGTACCACTCTGGGCCTACTGCAGGCTAGGAAAGCACTTGGTATCTGCATGGTCAAGGATCGAACACGAAACGGAGGAAGGAATCTCGAAATCTTGCAGGCTTTTTCTTATTAGACCTGCTCCGTTTTCACCTTAGAGGCAAGACAATGTATTATTGCAGGCATAAAATAAACAGTCGATTCCTCAAGACTTTTTCTCTGTTCGACTACCAAGGTGACGTCTGCTTTGAATGTGGGGAGATGGTGCTGGAGTATAGTAGCGTAGAGCACGCTCTGATGGTGACTACATCTTTGAAATTTGTGCCGGGCGTGATGGTTCTCATGAAAAGCTCATAGATATGGCATACTCATCATACAATGTAGAACAAACGACTGCGAGTGAATGTGAGCGTGGTGCGCGGAGAGTGAGGACTTGAGTTGCGGGAGTTGACGCCAAGACGCTAGCGGCTAAGTCCTCGGCGCACTTTGACGCCCACACGAAGTTCGACCTGCTCGAATTTCACCGTGAGACGAGACGACATCCGTGAGACGACCACGACTTATACATCGACACTCGCCGGGACAATATAAATCGACACAAGATGCCATCCGAGCAAGGTCACCGCCGTGAGTTTCCCTAAATCTGGAGTCTGGTCTCGCGAAGACGCCACCTGCCAGATTGAAGTTGTTCTGTCTTGAAAGAAATGTCTGCTAACGCATACTCCAGTCTACGTCAAGTGAGTAAAGAATCCGAATCGCTGTCACAACTTTCACTACGCCCATCTCGCTGCATCTATCCGAACCGATTACGATCGAATAATGTCCCAAAACACCACACTTTGCAATTACGACAGAAGATTCGACGCATGGCGCACAGAACGTATATTGACCTCTTTCGCACAGGGGACGTCACCTCAGCTACCAGAGAGGCAAGCGCAACACCAACCCCAACACCAGTCTGATCAAGATTGAGGGTGTCGACGACTCCAAGGCCGCCAGCTTCTACCTCGGAAAGAAGGTCGCCTTCGTCTACCGCGCCTCAAAGGAGGTCCGCGGCACCAAGATCAGAGTCATGTGGGGCAAGGTCACCCGCGCTCACGGTACATATTCCCTGGATCACAGAAAGAGTTTTGGAGCACATCTGACGAAAGATTTACAGGCAACTCTGGTGTCGTCCGCGCTCAGTTCCGCAACAACCTCCCTCCCCGTTCGTTCGGTGCCACCGTCCGCGTCATGCTTTACCCTTCTTCGATATAAGTGCGCCCCCGGACGGAATCGATGGGATAACGAGCATGATCAAGTGTCGCAGCGGTGTTGGTTTGCAGTCAACCTGGCCTCTATGACAAAGCCAGTGGTTCAAAAGGAAGGCGTTTTCTCAGTCTGGGAAGGGAAGCTGCCGACTAGTTTCATGTCCACAAAAGAATCGCAAAAGCCTCCCGGCATGGCGCAATAGCCATGATGAGATAAACTGGTTCCCGTCGTCTCGAAATTTTTAACGTTCCAAACTCAACTGCTGCTCCAGCGTGAATTGGTGTTTAGTTTGTGATTTGTACACTATTAGAATTAACGAATGCTAGAAACAGCCCAGAAAACTACATGAATGTTCAAGTCAAAACAGGGACAGGGTCGCTTAGAATATGGCACTTGTCGCATGCACTCATACGGTGCCTGCGTGAGCCGTGACCCACCAGTGTCGAAGTGCGCACAGGGCCCGCTCACGGCTTCGGCTCTCTACGATCGTTTCCCGAACAGGAAGGCCTCTATCGTCATATTCGACCCGTCTGCCGCGCGACTTTGCTGTCGGTGCTTTCTTTTCGCTCGTCGTGACTTTGTCCATTCGTCTGCTTGCCCACGAGTAGTGACAGTTGCTGTTGCTCCTCTTCGACAAACAGCAGGCTCCATGGATCGCAATGGCTCTAGAAGCCGCCGGCGCTCGTCCGTCACCGTCGACGACGACACGGCCAGCCGCCGTCATAACTTTTACCGTCGCGAATCCAACATGAGCGAGTCAGTATATATATACCCCTCGGCCATGCCTCCATGCTGCTCGTACTCACAAAAGCAGGGTTAGTTTCCTCAGCAATGTCGGCATGGCCAGCGACGAGATCTTCTCAGGCCCCATGTCCGAGAGTGTCCCTACCGCCAACAGTTCCTTTGCCCACCGACGTTCGCGCGCAGACTCGACTACCAGCTTCACCTACTACGACGATGAGGACGAGGACCGTGATATCTCGGACGAAGAATGGCTCCAGGAGGAAGCCATCATAGATGAAGAGGCTGAGGCTGAAGAAGGCCGTGCTGATGCTGAAGACGCTCATGCCTTTGCTGAGCCCGACATGGACCTGGAATCGAACCATCGTCCCTCACTACACAGTCGAAAGTCTTCCGGCTACTCTCGCTCATCCGCACGCAGTCCACTTTTGCGACGCCGTCGCTCCTCGGACACAGACAGAAGCGTTCGAAGTGGTTATGGCTCAGGCGGAAGGACGACCCAGAAGATCTACATTCAGAACGAGGACATGACTATTGTCGTTGCTGGTTTCAAGACTTCGGTTCTCGGATATGCCATCTATCTCTGCATATCCATCTGCACTCTTGGACTTGGCTTTTTGTTGTTCCGCTGGTTGCCACGATGGCGCGTACGATTGATTGGCTCCTCAGCTCCTTTACACAAGTGCGACTGGCTGGTCATCGAGAATCAG
The DNA here is from genome assembly GCA_024195585.1 of Aureobasidium sp. EXF-3400. Taxonomy (NCBI): domain Eukaryota; kingdom Fungi; phylum Ascomycota; class Dothideomycetes; order Dothideales; family Saccotheciaceae; genus Aureobasidium; species Aureobasidium sp. EXF-3400. The sequence continues at coordinate 53,763 of SWBL01000173.1, read as the reverse complement.
TGGAACGAAATGGTTGTTCAGCAGCTAAGTAAGCAGAGTTTCGATCTGCCCCTTTCTTCAGTCTTTGGCATGCCTGGTAAGGGTAAGATGCGCGAGTTCGATGAATACAACGACCCCATCCTCGACGAACTTCGCATCATGGACTACCGCTATATCCGTTTCTGCTTCCATCCATTCAAGGACAAGTTCATTCTTGGAAACACATGGCAAGACCCTGCTTGGACTGATGTGGTTACTATCCGTGCTGGCATTGATGGCGAGGAGCAAGAAAACCGCGAGCGTATCTTCGGCAAGAACATGATCGATATCGAGCAGAAGTCAATTGGTCAGCTCCTTGTTGACGAAGCTCTGCATCCCTTCTACATCTTCCAGATCGCCAGTTTGGTGCTCTGGTCTGTGGATGAGTACTACTACTACGCCGCTTGCATCTTCATCATTTCGATCGTAAGTATCGCCTCCACCCTGATAGAGACCAGGGCGACCATGGCACGTCTTCGCGAAATTTCACGCTTCGAGTGTGATATTCGTGTGCTCAGAAGCGGATTCTGGCGCTATGTTCAGTCCAGCGATCTGGTCCCGGGAGACGTCTATGAAATCACGGATCCCAACCTCACTCAATTCCCTTGTGACAGTCTTCTGCTTTCTGGCGATTGCATCGTCAACGAGAGCATGCTTACAGGAGAATCTGTTCCGGTCTCAAAAATTCCGACAACCGATGAATCATTGGAACTCCTCGATCTGAGTGCTTCTTCCATGCATCCAGAGATTGCAAGAAACTTCTTGTTCAGCGGTACCAAGATTATCCGTGCTCGCAGACCTCAGGAAGACAAGAGTGATGAAGCCGCGGCTCTGGCTCTCGTCGTTCGCACCGGATTCAACACAACGAAAGGAGCATTGGTCCGCTCCATGCTCTTCCCCAAGCCTTCTGGATTTAAATTCTACCGAGACTCGTTCCGTTACATCGCAGTCATGGCAGGCATCGCCATGATTGGCTTTGTAGCTTCCTTCATCAACTTTGTTCGTCTCGGTCTCGAATGGCATCTTATTGTCGTCCGCGCTCTGGATTTGATCACCATTGTTGTTCCCCCTGCACTACCCGCCACTCTGACTATTGGCACCAATTTCGCGCTATCCAGGCTGAAAAAGAAGTTCATCTTCTGCATCAGTCCTCAGAGAGTCAATGTTGGTGGTAAACTCGACGTGGTCTGCTTCGACAAGACCGGTACTTTGACCGAGGACGGCCTTGACGTATTAGGTACCCGTGTAGTACACCGACCTGCAAACAGATTCAGCGATATCCTCACCGACTCTACAGCTCTTCTGCCTGGCGCAACCTACGAGCGTGATCCTACAGTCGACTACAACGCAAACAAAGCAATCTTGTATACCATGGCCACTTGCCACTCTCTGCGAATTGTCGACGACGAGTTCGTTGGTGACCCTCTGGACCTCAAGATGTTTCAGTTCACTGGCTGGCAATACGAAGAAGGATCTGAACGGCCTGGCGCAACTGACGAGGACGAACAAAACTCGCTGTCACCATCGGTAGCCCGTCCCCCACCTGGCATGGAACTTGACCTGGATGAAGACGAAAACTCTCCCAACAACAAGCGAGCGATCGAACTTGGAGTGCTGAAGTCCTTCGAATTCGTTTCCCAATTGAGACGCGCAAGTGTTATCGTTCGTCAATTTGGCGACCCAAGCGGCAATGTCTACGTCAAGGGTGCTCCTGAATGTATGAAGGACATCTGTCGCCCTGAGAGTTTCCCACCAGACTACGAAGAGCTGCTCAGCTACTACACCCACCGCGGTTTCCGTGTTATTGCTTGCGCAACCAAGCACATCTTCAAACTCAACTGGTTGAAGGTGCAAAAGATGAAGCGCGAAGAGGCCGAGTCTAACCTCGAGTTCGTCGGGTTCATCATCTTCGAAAACAAGCTCAAGCCCACCACCACGGGTATCATCGAAGAGCTTCGTGACGCAAACATCCGCACCGTTATGTGCACCGGAGACAACATCCTGACTGCTATCAGTGTCGCCAGAGAGTGCAACTTGATCGATAGATCTGCTCACTGTTTCGTTCCTCACTTTGTCGAGGGTGATTCGCGTACAGCACTGTCCCGTTTGAGTTGGGAAAGTGTGGACAACCCGGCCTACCAACTGGACGACAACACCCTGAAGCCTTTGCCTCCGCCTGCAGAACACGACTCTTCTCTGCCATACGACGTCTCGAACTTGCGCAACTACTCCATTGCGGTCAGTGGTGATGTTTTCCGCTGGCTTGTCGACTTTGCCTCACCTAAGGTCCTTCGGGAGATGCTAGTATGCGGTCAAGTGTTTGCGCGCATGTCGCCCGACGAGAAGCATGAACTTGTAGAGAAACTCCAGAGCATCGACTATTGCTGCGGTTTCTGTGGTGATGGTGCCAACGATTGTGGTGCCCTCAAAGCTGCAGATGTGGGTATCTCCCTCTCTGAGGCTGAAGCTTCAGTTGCTGCGCCATTCACCAGCCGTATCTTCGACATCTCCTGTGTACCGGAGGTGATCCGCGAAGGAAGAGGAGCGCTCGTCACAAGTTTCAGCTGTTTCAAGTACATGTCGTTGTACTCTGCTATCCAGTTCACCTCTGTGAGCTTCCTCTATGCTTCTGCGTCTAACCTTGGAGACTTCCAATTCTTGTTTATCGATTTGGCCCTCATTCTTCCCATCGCCATCTTCATGGGCTGGACTGGCCCATACCCTGTCCTTTCCAAGAAGCGCCCCACTGCCAGCTTGGTCTCGCGCAAAGTTCTTGTACCCCTTCTTGGCCAGATTGTCATCTGTGTCTTGACCCAACTCGTTGGTTGGGAGATTGTACAACGCCAACCTTGGTACCAGCCACCAGTACTGGACAAGGAGCACTCGAACTCGGAGAACTCGCAAAACACCACTCTCTTCCTCGTCTCTTGCTTCCAATACATTCTTTCCGCCATTGTGCTCAGCGTTGGACCTCCCTTCAGACAGTCCATGACGCAGAATCGTAAGTCCATCTTGGTATTCGCAGATAACAATACATTTACTAACATGTTTATAGTGCCCTTCGTTATCACAATGGTGACTGCCGTTGGCATATCCGCCTACATGCTGTTCGACCCTGCTCCATGGCTTGTCAGCCTGATGGAGCTAACAGACATGTCATCAAGTTTCCGCATCTTCATTTTGGTCCTCGCGACAGGAGGATTCGCATGTTCGTACCTGGCCGAACGAGTTGTTTTCCCTCCTCTTGCCAAGTGGATTGGCAAGGCCAATGCCAAACTACGACCGAGCCACCAAAAGAAGAGGAAGGAATATAAGCTTATTGCAGAGAGCATGCGCATCTGAGGAAGGAACGAAAGATCGTTTGTCTACTCTCTCTTGCTGGATAGATGGTTATAGTTTTGTTTTATAGAGTACATACATGCGCAAAGCAACTCGTACATTTCGTTTGAGCACATCTATCTAGAACCACTTCTACTTGTGTCGCAGTACTCAAGCCTTGACCAAAACCTCGAATCCAGTGATGGAGACTCTCGTAGCCATGACCAGTACCGCAGCACCTAGAAGAGTAGCACCCGAAAACACTTGCATGCCCACCCAATTACCGCTCTCCACCAGCAAACCTGCAATTGGCGTACCAATGAGAATGCCAAAAGAAGCACAGAAAGTATTCATCCCCATCCTTCCACCAACCGTACTCAAATCCTTAGTAATCGAAGCGACCGTCGTAGGTTGCAAACTAACAAACGCACCAGAAAGAGCACCATACAGCAAAGCCCAAACAATCAAACCACCAGCAGTATGCTCAACAGCTATCCAGCAAAACCCGAGTATACTAGCGCATAAAGTGCAGCAGCCAAGTACATTCAAAGCACCGAATGTGTCTGCAATGAGTCCAGGGATGATTCGGCCGGCGATGGAGCCAGCGCTCATGATGGGAAGCATGTAGAAGGAAAGTGTATCCTGTAAGCCAGAAACCTCTCTCGCATATGTGGAGATGTAGAAGAAAGGGACGTATAGCCCCACGAAGCCGACAAAGCTAGCAAGACTGAACAGAGCATATGCGGGTTCTTTGAAGGCAGCAAAGTCCAACAGCTTCCTGCGTGTCTTTGGAAAAGCCCTCGCTTCAATGCAGAAACATGGGATCAGCAACGTAACCAGTGAAATAAATCCGATGATTCTCGTAGCCCATCCAAATCCGATCTGAGGCTCGAGACGACGGAAAATGATAGGGAAAATGACACCGCCAAAACTCGACCCTGAAGCTGCAATACCCATAGCAAAAGACTTCTTAGTGGTAAAGTACGAGGGTATAATAGCAATGGAGGGTAAAAACAAACATCCAGCTCCAAAGCCAACGCAAATGCCTTGCGCTAACATGAGTTGCCAGTATTCCGAGCACAAACTCGTCATCATCATTCCAAAAACGACAAGAGCAGAGCCGAATATAATGAGCAGGCGAGGGTGTCCGCGGTCGTAAATGGGTCCAGCGAAGACAGTTGCACTGCATAGTAAAAAGGCTTGTATGGATCCAATCCATGAGATGTCTGAATTGCTGATGTTGGGGATAAGTGTGCTGCTGTAAAAGTCTTGGAATACACCGAATCCGTTGATAAGACCCCAGCAGCTCATGAAGCACATGAAGCCAGATAAGACTTGTAGCCATGCTGTGAATCCGCCATTGGGTATAGTAGTTGTAAGATGATCTCCAGAAGGTTGTTCCTTAGTGTGTGATTCCGCTTTTTGATCCAGTGTTTGTATATTTTGATTTGGCGAATAACCAGAGTGTTCTAGGTTCGAGCATTGTCCTGGAGTTTCGATATCAGATTTGGCATCCGATTTGATTGAAGAAGTGCTAGAATGTCGAGAACTTGTCATTTTGTTTCGCAAAGTCCGATTATAATGTCAAATAACAAGAATCCAGACACACATCACAGCAAAGATCTCGTACCTACAGAATTGGGGTCAAAGGTGTTTTATGTCCTGTCGGTCGCCTTGCAGCTGTCATCAACAGCCGTGATACCAGCATGCAGAAGCCGGCATTTGGTGAAAACGAGCAAGACCGAAGTGCTTCCTTCCACCTCGAAAGAAGTGCCAGATGGTCGGGATCCACTTTTGAGTCGGGTAGACTTCGAAATTTGAAACTCCGGTGCAGGACAGCTGTACACACGAAATGAGATACACGTCCAGAGCGCCTCTATCTGCCTGATCATACTGCACAGTCAAGAATTGTCTGCTGTATCGAAACTCGACATGTTCAAGCGTGGCTGGTCGTGGAAGGTGCACATCAGCATAAGTCTACATTGAGATTAGTCGCAGATCTTTTCGGCATAGCGTCGGGAAAAGCCTTAACTAAATGAGTTAAAACATCTGCCGGGACGAGAAGCATGGATAAATTCATACATGTCACGCCAGAGCTCTCGTGAGAAGCTCCTTTCGGGAAAAGAGTTCGGCAACCATTCAGAGGGAGTTATACGGAGTTCGAGGCTCCAGGAAGGGAAAATCGGTTCTGCTTAGTTCTTCTTTTGGCTTGAGGGCCTAAGTCTGTCTACAATGATGGCGCGAGAGGCCGGCGCTTCTTCTGGACGGATCGGCAACTATATGTTTCGAGCATGCCTTGAGCAGATTCCTTCCACCTGGAGAGGGAGGAATAGAATTGCTTGTCTGTTTTGTTCAATACCACGCTGTTGTGGGTTTCGTAGGGTATCTTTCTTTACTTCTTGGTGCGGTCGGCGAGTTCTCCGGTGGCAGGGAGCTTAGGAGCAGCACCTCCCTTGGTCTTTGCCTCACCCTTGGCCTTCAAGCTGGTGGAGTCCTTAGGAAGCTCCTTGGTGAAGGGCAGGAATTCGGGTTGACCAGGAATGTACTTCTGCAAGACCTTGGGGACGTTAATACCATCCTCGGTCTGGTAGTTCTCAAGGACGCAGCACAGAGCTCTCTCGGTGGCGCAGAGAGTAGAGTTGAGGGCGTGGACATAGGCCTTTTGGTAGCTGGAGTCGGTCTGCTTCTTCTGACCGTAACGGATCTCAAGCTCGCGGGTCTGGTAATCGAGGCAGTTGGAGCATGAGACAAGCTCCTTGTACTCGCCCTGGAAGGGGAACCAGGCCTCGAGATCGTACTTCTTGGAGGCGGCGTTGTTGAGTGCGCCGGAAACGATGGCAACGACGCGGTAAGGAAGGCCGAGGGACTTGTAGAACTCTTCGGAGGTGTCGATCATGCGGTCGAAGTGCTCCCATGATTCTTCGGGCTTGCAGAAGATGAATTGTTCGATCTAGCAGTAAAGTCAGCACAAGGGAAACAGCCAGGCTGCGATGGGGTTGGATACCTTCTCAAACTGGTGAACACGGAAGATGCCCCAGGCATCCTTACCGTGCGAACCGGCCTCCTTTCTGAAGCAAGTGCTGTAACCAGCGTACTTGATAGGCAAATCCTTGTCCTGAAGCCACTCAGCCTCGTGGAGAGCGGAGAGAGGTTGCTCAGAGGTTGCGATCAGGTACTTGTCGGTCTCCTTAGAACCATCCTCAGTGACCTTGTACAATTCCTCGTCAAACTGCTCGAGCTGGGCAGTCTTTGCCATGGCTTCGCGGTTCATGAAGAAGGGGGGCATGTTGGGCTTGTAGCCCTTGTTGAAGAGGAACTCGAGACCGTAGTTGATGAGGGCAAGGTTGAGGAAGAGACCGTAGCCAGTCAAGCAGTAGCCTCTGTGGCCAGCGACCTTGACACCACGCTCCGGATCGTAGCCGTCCAGACGAGTGAGAACTTCGTGGTGCGAAAGGCAGTCCTTCTTTGTGACCTCAACACCCTCAGGGGTCCAGTCGCGGATCTTCTGGTTGTTGTCCTCGTTATCGCTGATGGGCACAGAGTCGTGGACGTAGTTGCCGATAGACTTTGCCTTTTTCAGCAAAGCGACGTGCAGTTCCTTGGTTGACTCCTCCTGCTGCTTGTGACGGGCCTGCAGCTCGTCCTTCTTCTTGAGCAGATCATCGGCGTTGCCCTTGGCCTTCTTGATCTGGCCAATCTCTTTCTGAAGTGTGTTGATCTCGGTCTTGATCTGGTTTGCGGCATATTGGGCTGTGTAGAGACACAATGTCAGCAACATTCACTGGACAGTGGGTGACACGAGACAACCTACACTTTCTGTGATCCTCGAACATGGCGATGACCTCGTCGACGACCTCTTCGGGAGCATGGCGTCTACGCTGACTCTCCTTGATCTTCTTGACGTCGCCGCCACGCTCGGCAATAAAGTCGTTAATGTCCAACATGATTGTGTGTTGTGAATGTCTGATCAGGTTGGGTAGAGAGCGTAGCCAGCTTTCTTTTGCGCTGCACGTGGAGGGGTTGTTTCCTGAAATTTGACTCATGCGCTGCCGTGCCCTGACTCGGTCCTCACTGTTGCCAACCTTCGTTACTAACGCTGCTACTCCAGCCTCGCAAATTGCAACCCGACCATCTCCTTGAGGACGAACTACATGTGAAGTCAACACGAACTTGCGATATGGAATCCATCCTGTATATTGGCGGGTACCAACTATTTATACTCTTACAGTTCTATCGATATCAGCATCAGTGATGCCCAATCGACCTCCTCCATCACTTCGACTGCCTTCACCCTACAGCGAAGCCACGCTGCTCACTTGCTCTCTCCCATCTATCGCACACTACATGTCGTTCGAGCTCAGTTTCCCATTCACTTAAGACTCTCAGCCACGTTGTGCTCCATGTGCTCTACGGCTAAAATGCTCACAGAAGCTGTCGCTTGACTCGTCTCCTCATGGCACGCACGCATTTTGGCCGCGTTGGCCTGATCATGGCCGGGAGCCACTGCTTCACAATACTTCGTGGGCAAGGCTCTCGGAAAGTGGTTTGCGAAGCGCTGGTTAGTCGTTCTAGACGGACTCGTAGCGATATCGATTTCTTCAATAGCCTCTCAAGGCGTCATGATGAATCTTCCTTTCAACCATCTTGAGGGCCATCATGTCCAGATTTGTGATCTTGAGGCTCACACAAGCGATCAAAGTCAGGAAAGCTGACATAACCTTCTGTTCCGCGTCAATACTGCACAAAATACCTGATGCGTTGTGGGTTGCTCACCATGACGGTTCTCGGATAGTCGACGACTTAGCACATCCCACTGCACTTCTTGCACGTCCACGGGACATTGCCTCGGAGACGCTGGTGGGCTACTTCTTGGAGACGTCCTGAGAGAAGCAGATGCCACTTTGAATAATAAAGACGTAGCTCCACCGTGCTGTGACACACTGCACTCTTGGCGAGCAGTGTGCGAGTTTTGCCTGTTCAGAGAGGGTGGACTGGTGGTTGATCTTGTGAACGGTCCGCGCATGAATATGCTAGATGTTGACGATGACGACGATGAGCGTTGAGATTCCCTAGCCATAATGGAGGATGCGAGAGGTGTTGATAATGGTTTTGGGTCCGAGTAAAATTGTCGGTTCGATGTTGAAAGACTCTCAGTTCGTTCAAGAGGACTTGAAGTTATATCAAATAGACGGTCTTTGTCCGCGGTCGCGTGAGGAGAAATACAAGAATATCAAGGTTTGGGCTGGCAAGTGAGGGGTGGTGGCGCTGCTTTGTATACCTACGCCTCCGGTAGAGAATCATGGTGACGCCTCGCGTACCTGCGGGGCCTAGCTCTACACAGGGGCCTCTTCAGCACTGATTGTGTGAACCTTTTCCCAAGTCGATAGTCGCCTGCTAGTCAGCCTACGTGGATAGTGACTTTTGACATGAATACACGAAGCTCATTCGCGGAATGTTCCTCTTGCTCATCGACCAGACCGTTAAGTACCCGCGCGCCCACTGTACATTTGATATGATCCTGATCTCACTACGTTTGTGTGACATGCACTGACAGGCCACCACCAAAGAATGAAGCTAGCAACCCACAGCATAGTAACGGTGCCCAATCTTGACCCAGGAACCTGGCAGGCTGGCAGACTTGCAGGGACGGGCGATGTTCCGCCCAGCGGTGTGGCTTTGGCCGTTGTCTCTGCGTATGGGGCATTTCGGATCCGCTTACTAGCAAGTGTTCGCGCGACTCTATGACTCCTTGGTGAACATGGTTGAGCTCGTTGCTGTTGTTATTTCGTGCTTTGTTTTATCGACTCCCCACAGGCTCACCGACGTGTTCGGATTTGGATGGTTCGCAATGAGGCAGATGACACCTCGGTGTAGCCGCCTGATAACACTCGCCTAAAATCATGCAGAGCAGTATCTCGTTGCTCAGTCGCATGGATAAATACTTGAGTAATCCCACGAGCCCAAGCAGCCTAGATACCGAGACTCGGGCACGGTCGGAGGGCTTGAAGGAAGCGCGCCAGCGCATATCCTGCTGTGATGCTTTGGGTAAACATCGATCGTATCTTGCTTTTCCTGCACATGTCCGCCGCCAGCCTGCTGGCGGGCCGTTCCTACGGCAAATCGCCTGCCCAAGCCGGTAATTCACGCAGCGATCCCGAGTTGAAGAAGGTCGTCTTCCTCACGTGAAGATACACACAATATACTTTCCGAAGCAAGCAGAGTTGCCGACGAGAAAGAAGAATAACGACACTTGATGAATGCAACTCTGTTCGGGGAAGGAGCCGTGTTCTTAGAGCTAACGTCCATGTGGACAGAAGTGTGGGAAAAGAACGAAAGTAACAAAGCTTTATGAAAACCGAGCGAATCAAATTGTATCTCTAAAGGGGAACATGCCTATATTCCTTCTCCAGCAAGTCGACAGCTGAGAGCTTCTCATGCAGGTGTATTGTAAATCGGTCAGCCAAAGATGATATACTCCGCATGCATGCATGTTTCTAAGTCGATTCTGGACCGGGACTAATGACGAGATCGAAAGTAAGAAACCCTAGCCATGCTCAGTGCTAGAGATGGTCAGCGAGATGTCGTAACTAAAACTGTACACACTCACGTCGACATCCTCCCAAGCGCGACCTGTGACATTTGACAGCTCGTCCATCGTCATCACGTTGCCGTTGGTGAAATAACCTGCAGCAATCTTGGCATCAATTTCTACTCTGCTGTCGGCAGGAATCATTTCATCAGGCAATTCGACTCGCTCGTGAATCGGAATGCCCTGTTCAACGATAGCGTCGTGCTACACAAAAGGTCAGTATTTGAAAACTCGGTGGTCTCGACTACTGATTGAGGGTGTCCCATATGAGCAGGTAGGTGGCTCAGGGGAGCGGAAGACTTACTTTCATGCTACACAGTCAGTTAGCCACACATTCAACAATATCAGTAGAAACGGTAAAACGTCAGGGATCAGGCTATGAACTTACTTTGACATGCTCAACCTAAAGCAAAACATTGTTAGCAACATTTCTCTTGATGGACAAGGAGATGGACACATACATTCGGTCAATCTTGGTGATACCAAGCCAATGAAGAATATCGGGCATCAGAGCTTGCTGAGAAGTTGAAGACACAGTCAGCATATCTTCCAAGTGGAGAGAATGGTACGCCTCCTGAGCCATGACAGACACCAGAACCCGATGCGGCCTCCGCAGGCAGAGGTCGAAAGAGGATCTGGTGATTGTTGACTCATGATGTGTGTATCCTTGTCACTTACGAAACGCATATCCTTGACTCCAGCGATGTTTTCTGTGCGCTTGAAGTATTCGCTTGCACGATCGGCGCCACGTTTTCTTGCATTGTAGACAAGGTATTTTGTGACCTGTTGCTGTCAGCGTTCTTCTCTCTATACAACATCGTGCCTGGGAAACTCACCTCTCCGAGAGCTCTGCCTTCCTTACGGAAGTATATCACAACTCCTGAACCGCCTTTCTGGGCCTCTTTGACTGCTTCCTCGATTCCGAATGTCAGGTAAGGTCTGCACGTACAAATGTCCGAGCCGAACACGTCCGAGCCATTACCTACTCAAACGTTAGAAAAAGCATGCACATACATGTGTCCAGATTGAGACTTACACTCGTCGTGAATACGTAGAGCAAGCTTAACATTGGGATCAGACATCTTCGCAGGATCTCCGAAGCAATACACAGTCAGTCCTCCGATTGGAGGCAAGAAAGTCTTGATATCTCCACGTGTAATAAGCTCGGGGTATGAACCTCCAGTGTGCTCGAAAAGAGATCGTCTGAGAGCACCCTCGTCAATACCAAAGCGTTCTGCAACGCCAGGTAAGTACCACACTGGCTCCACGGCGAACTTCGTCACTGCAAGTTCACCAGATGCGTTGAGACAAATCTTGCCATCCGGTACCAATCTGCCTGCCTTGACACTCTCTTCAAGTTCAGGGACCTTCATATGTGCTTTAGTGATGGCAATAGTGGGTCGAATATCGACGTCTTCCTTCTGGATGATATCCTTGAATAGCCAAGGAGAAAGATGACCTGCCAACAAACACAAAGTCAGCATGCTTTGCACGTGACATCTTGTATGCTATCACAGGGTCTAAAACTGCAATAAGCATCGATAATTCGTACCTAATGGATCCATGGCAACAATTTTCTTGGGATCTGACCACTGAGGGAAAGGTCCAATATTGGCTGCTGGTTCGGTGTTGGTAAAATCCGGGCGATGATCAGTATTGAGGTTCTTGCTAGCTACAGCAAGAGCATTGTCTATGCGTAGAAGAGAATGATTAGTATCACTTCAGGAACCCAGGATAAAGATATGATGTTCTTGAATCGACACCAAGGTGCAGAGAAGCCGTTATGCTTGCTCATACGTGAGACTGGGCGAACAAGCATTGGTTCTTCGAGCGACCAACTCCACGAAGAAAACATGTTCTCGAGAATCGAGACGGAGTGGAGTGATTGTGTATACGTACATATAGCATAGGAGCCACCATGGGCACCGATAGCATTACGTCTTCGGATGGAGCTTGGGTTTCTCGAAACCACCACAGGACCGCGAAGGGATGGATCCTTGTTACCCCAATCCATAGGCAGAGGGTCGACACCAGCCTGGCCCGGGTATGAGGTAAGGATGATCTTCGAGGTCACGCTCGATCTACGACCAGATTCTGGCACACTGGATAGATCGGGACTCGAGGGTGTATTCTCAGTAGGAGTTGAAACAATGGGGGCTGTCTGACTTTGCTTGTTGCGTTCGACGGCCACAGGGTCAACAGTCAAGTCTTTCACCTGTTTTACTCCTGCAAGAATATTGACTCGGCCATTGATAGCATCGACAGCAGCAGCAAGATGAGTGTTCTCTTGCTGGATAGTCTTGAGACTGGCTAGGATCTCTTGCAAGACGGCAGCATCGCCGCTTGTGCCGTTGGTCTTTTCCATAGTATGTAAGAGGTCGTTGATTGTTGACAGGTGTTGGTGATTGAATTCAGAGAGACAGAAGTCAAGAAGAGGAAGCGGACATGTCTTGTAAAGGGGTCATGGATATCGACCGCTGTCTCGGAGCATTGCTCGCAGTGGTCATTCCCCGCTATCGAGGAGCATGTGATTATGATAAGGTACCTAAGGTTACCTATCTAGGCACGGATACCGGGTACCTGCCTTTCTTCGTCCCATAGTCGGTCACGCCCTCGGGCAAGGTCCACTAGATACGGTGATCGAGGACAGTTAATGTTACAAATTGAACAGACCAAACAGATAACACACGTGTCCATGCTATGAAAGGAAGCTGGATTAACGGCTGGAGGGCACTCGAGGACCCGACCGCTCAGCTCCGAAGGCAAGTCTTATCAACCCCGCGGCTATGGATAGGCATCATCCAACATAGCTTGGTACCTCATTGATGCTTGACGATAATTCCTGTATGATGGTTACAATAATCGAATCAGTGAGCGTACCCAGAAGAACAAAGTCTCCAGATCTTGTGTGATCCCCCCTCTCGAGTGAACATTCCTGCAAGAGTGAGTGTGTTGTTGTGAGTCCATGCGGCGGGGTGGCTGGTAGTGCCCCGCAGATGGTGAATGTCGGAGCTAGTTGCAGTAAAGGCCGATTGCGACAGCCGAGCGCTACGCGTAGTCGACAGTCGACGTCAGCCTCTCTACATTTGCATCTTGCGAAACTTCGTCTGGACTTGCAACTTGTTTACGCACATCACATACAGCTACCATGGTAATTAGTCGCTCGACCTATCGGTTCAGAGGCGTAAGCTCACACAGAATAGGGCAAACGCAAGTCGGCCAGTAAGCCAGAGGGCAAGAAGAAGGTGCGAAACACATCTTCAGTCGGACGCGCACACGATTAACACCGCAACAGCGCGAGCTCCTCTCAACCACCTTCCAGTGCCTGTTCTGCAACCACGAGAATTCCGTTTCGGTCAAGATCGACAAGAAAGCCAGTACTGGCGAACTGACGTGTAAGGTCTGTGGACAAACGTTCCAGACCGTCACCAACTGTACGTCTCCATGAAAGACAGAGAAGAGCTGCTACATCCAGGGACTTCAGTTGACACTTACCTTACAGATCTGAGCGCACCTATCGATGTCTACTCAGATTGGGTGGATGCTTGTGATTCCGTAGCCAAGCAAGCTGCTCAAAGCACATCGCAACCGAGAAGGGACACATACAGCGGCACTGCCTCGCAATCGCGTTCGCAGGCTACTTCAGGCGCTGCCGCCAACACTGCAGCAGACGACGGCTTTATCGACGACGACGAACTTGACGCAGAGGCAGATTACGCCGATGAGTAAGAAGACGGATGAGGCAAAGGGCTCGGACATTCAGCAGCGCGGACAGGACGAGGGAATATATTGCAGCTCGGGGGCCTCCGAGTCTTGATACGGAGAGGAGTTTACGGCATGATACACCAAGGCGCTTGGCGCAACACACGGATTGACACAGATTATGGCATGGGATTCATCATTTGGTCTTGAGCCAGAGGCGATAAGCGCCCGCCAACGCTTTGTGGCCTATTCTACGAATGGCGCACTGGGCCAACAAGCACTCTAAAGAGTGTAGAACCGATCTCCAAAGTCTCCAAGACCAGGAACGATGTAGCTAGTCACAGCGATTAGCAATCATCCCAGAAACAGGAACAGATTTTGACTCACTTCTTCTCGTCCAAGCCCTCATCGATGAAAGCAGTGACGATTCTCACTTTGGGGAACTTTTCTGCAAAGTTGTCGGCACCCTCGGGGCTGGCAATGAGGTTGAGGAAGAGGATACGATCCTCTGGTACGCCCTTTTGTCTCAGAACCTCGACAGCCATCAAAGCAGAACCGCCTGTACGCAAGTCAGTAAGAGAGCAATCGAGGACATGTAGCGGCAGGATGCAGCGTACCGGTAGCGAGCATAGGGTCTAGCAAGAGAACCCATCTGTCCTTGATGTCTTCAGGCAGCTTCTCGTAGAAGAGACGAGGCTGGCTTGTCTCCTCGTCTCTCTGGATCAGAATCTTGCCGATGCGTACGCTTCTGCAGCAGTCACGGAGGCCTTGTTCCATGGACTCGCCGGCGCGCATGATGCTGACGCCGCAGATCTTTCCCTCGAACTTGACACCATTGTAATGACGGCCGACGGGAGTGGTGATTTCCTGCTGAATGACAGGCAGGTGGTTCAGGCCTTCTTCGACGAGCAGACGGATAATACGGTTCGAGTAGAAGATGAAGTCGGCGCGGTTGGTGCGGTGGTCGCGGATCATACTGCTCAAGGAGTTGGCGGGGAGTGACTCGGAATGTCTTCACCAAGGGACACACCTACGTCAGCAGAGCAATAAGCTGCGGTGTCTGCGGTAGGACGTGAACATTGGCATGGCCGACTTTCTTCGAGACGGTGGCCGTGGGCTTTTCACCCTCGGCGCGGTAGGTTGGACCCAGGCATTGGGAGGGGGCAGAGTTGTCGGACATGGTGCAGCAAAAGAGAAGTAAAGGATGAGCAAGGAGAAGAGAGGCAGAAGGACGCCGGTGTTGATGGAGAGAGACAAGCAGCTAATAAGTGAATAGGAACGAACTTTCTTATCAGCTCCGTATACGGCGCTCGCTCGCGTGCCCCGCAGCAGAGCGGCCAAGTGAGCTATGAAAATAGCCGTCGCCGAAGCCTGACTGGACCCTGTCGCCGACGGTCGTCTAAAGAACAAAGCGACAGTCCGGGCAGGGTTCCGTATTCCTGCTTGAGCACTTGTGGCGGCGACCTTGGACTTTGTTCGTTTCCGTTTGCGCCATCTTCTGCAATCACCCATCACTTGATCGCATGCAACTTCTATCCACATAGCTCGTGTCGCATTACCAACCGCCGTCTATTGCGCCATCAAGCATCATATTTGACCACCTTACAAGCGCCCTCACTGTCATCGACTGACTTCACTTCTGCCCGGTGGATCGGAATCCAGGAACTCTCTCTACTTCAATGTCAACTCGGCCTCCGCCTTGAACTTCTCTACATCTGATGACACTCTCTTCTCTCTTCTCGGCCATTCCTGTCTCCTGCTAGTCGCTGCTCGCCATGAGCACAGTTTATCGTCGCAAGACGCCCGCCATCACCTACGGGAAGCCTGCGCGCAAACCGACCTTCTCGACCACCAGTGCCAAATCTTTCTATGATGACTCCAGGAGCCCTACCTCGCAATCCAAGCTGAAGCGACCCACTGCTAGCGTAATCAGAAAGACCCAGGAAGCAGAAGATGAATTCGACGTACCAATGTCCGACGATGAGGCTATGCCCGCCCTCTCCAAACTGAGGAAACCTCACAAGCCCGTGGCCAAGACCAGTCCAGTCGCTGCTAGTGCTGACAGTACCAGCAGTGGCGGTCTAGATCCAGACTCACCACGCAAGCGTAAAAGAACCGTCTCACAAACTGTCCAGCCCTTGGATGTCCGTCCGGTCGCAAAGGCCAACAAGGTACAACAACCCAAAACAGAGATTGAGCAGACTGCCGTTGAATCGACTCAACCGCGCCGCTCCAAAAGGCAAGTTGCTGCTGGGACCTCTGTTACCCCAACTCCGGCATCGCATAAAATCGACCGCAATGTAGCACAAACAACACAGTCTGTGGGCTTGACTAGAAAGTCTGCTTGCCCATTGTCTCCTGTTGTCGCTTCTCCAACCAGTCCGGCAGGTTCGATACCAAGCATTTCTACGACACCGAAGCAAAAGAAGCTATGGCATGAGCTGCTTCTTTCAGATCCTCCTGATGAGAGTGTTCAAAATTCGACTCTCAACTCGATGCATTTTTCAACAAACCGCACCTTGGGTAGACCAATTGAAATGACCCCGAAGCCTCATTCTGCTCAAGATCCGAGTGCAAATAAGGCTCGTATTGTTGATCGTCTAAAAGGAGAGGACGTTCCTGCTCAAAGTAGCGATGAGAGCTCCGAGGACGAAGCGAGCGAGCCATTGGAGGAACCGACTTCTCAAAATCTGGAAGTCCCAAGGACCTCTGCACAGTCTGAGTCTCAGGGATTTTCGCAGCATTCTCAGTCACAGAGCCGACTACAACCACAGCTATCATCGACCAGCCAAGGTGCTAAAAGAGTGACCTACGGTCAATCACGCACGTATTTACAGGATAGTCTTGAAGACATGATCTTTGGAGACCTACCCATTGATGCCATTGAACGGCCTATCGCAAGTGCTCGACGAACCAAGCCTTCATCGGTGGTCACGTCGAAGTCAAAGGCCGCATTCAACCACGAGTCAGATGAAAATACTTCGCAAGGCATTCGAAGCATACACGATCTGAGAGCAGCCGGTCATAAGAGCAGATTTTTGGATGATATCACACGACTCCTTGACGATATCAAGAGTCCGAAACCATCAACTCGATCACAAAGGCGTATGGCACTCATAGAGCTCTCTGGGACGCTGACTGACGATGACTTTGCTTCGCGTTTCATTGAAAACGGGTTCGATGCGAGTGTTGTTGCTCAGTTCCAGTTTGCTGGCATGGACGCATTGGCTGATATGTTGGTGTGTGTCGTGCTTACACGGATAGCACAGGCTTCCGCTTCTCTTCTTCAGGGAGGTGTCTTGGAGTTTCTCACTCCTTTTCTAGACAATACCAGGGACATCAACCAGATTGTACGGGACAGGAAGAGCAACATGTCCAAGGTCGCACAGTCTGATTACCTTGAGTTCATGGAGAAAGTCAGGTCTGCTGATCTTTGGGAAGACTGTTCACCGGAACACCTGTCTCCTTGTTCGATCGCCCTCATGAGCATCGACTGCATAGTCGTCACTCACAGGCGTAACAAGAACAGCGGCACCATCCTCTCTCCCCATACCGCGTCTAAGCTTGTCAGCTTAGCCACCAGTCACGCTGCAGGGTCTGAACGTGTCTCACAAGCCGTTACCAATCGAGCACTGTCTGCTCTTGAGGCTGCCACAACTCTTGATGTAGAAAGCGCGTCATCGGCCGTCTGGTCTGTTGAGTCACTCGCGCAAGTCGCTGGCGCCTTGCCCCAGCTCCTTTGCATGTCGAGCCATTCACAAGAGCTTGCTCTGAGATTTTGCTGCTCTGTAACCAACGACAACAAAGCCAACAGCGGTGTGTTCTGTGAACTTCACACCATCCAACTAATCGTTTCGTTGATCATCGATGGCTTCAACTCGCGTAAGACGGCAAGCGAAGTGGCGCTCGGCTCTGACCACGATATTCTAGTACTTGCTCTTGGATTGATGATCAATCTGACCAGAGTGAGTGAGATCGCACGTGAGCGCGCTGCTTCTGTGAAAGACGAAGGACTTGCTGCACTAGTAGACATCTTCGTCAAAGGTCAGAAAAAAGCAGCCGAGAGTCAGTCGGAAGAAGAGATGCAAGCCCACATCCCGTATGCCTGGCTGTCAGTCCTTCTCGGCTATATCTGCTTGGACAGGAAGGCCAGGGCACGGGTTAGTGGCTGGTTGCCTGGCGAGAATGGCACTGTCCTTGTGGATGCTGTGGAAGGAATTGCTCTAATGAGCCAGCAAGTGGATAGTCAAGTCGCGGAGGAGAAGGGAGAGATATCGTCAGGATTCACGCAGAAGCTACAGGCACTCGTCGCTGGTCTGCGAGATGGCGTATAATCAACAGAAGACGAGACATGGCAAGGCCAGAATGATACCCAGTAGAATGTATTTTATTAGATAATCAAAACGTCGTATAAGCACGTTGAACAAGATGTGCAGTCAGGTCCGGAACGCCTAACAACCAGCGGTGAAGTTGTTCTAGAGTCAGAGATTGTACCAAGTATGAGCATACGAGGGAGGTCACAAGTGCAGCAATTTCAACAGACTCGACTCGCGGAGTATAGGTACAAAGAAATATGTTGAGCGAGATCGCAGTTTCGATCGAGTAATGGAGTCTTGTTCTGACCACTCAAACAGGCGGTTAGACTTAGTTCGGTGTCACGGCTTCCCCAATAGCGCCGCCAATCGGCTGCAAAGCCCCAGACTTCTTTTGTTCATCCCAAAGAGCAGATCGTCGCCGACTAGTTCGAAACCTAACATATAACGAGAACGAGGTCCCTTCTGCCATATCTGGCTCCCACCAGACCCTTGCCACTACAACACACTCCTGCGCCAAAGAGTGTTTCCTCCAGACACGCGACCATCAACAATACCACAATTCCCGCACTCTATCGCAACAGTGACACCAATTAATCAGCTTGCCTCTCCTTGAATCGACCACCTCACACCTCACTTCATACACACGACCGCACTTGTCGCGTTCAAACAGAAAGAGCTCGGATACAATGCCTCCACCACAGAAGCAGCGAAAGATGGCCATTGTCGGCAGCAGATCCGTGGGTAAGCTATCGACAGCAATACCACGACTGAAGCCAGCAAGCTGACACGTCTCAGGCAAGAGCTCCCTGACTGTTCAGTTCGTTGACGGCCATTTTGTCGACTCGTACTACCCCACCATTGAGAACACCTTCTCCAAAGTCATCAAGCACAAGAACCAAGACTTTGCTGTAGAGATCATCGACACTGCCGGACAGGTACGCTTCGACAAGCACAGAGGGATATCACAAGAGGCATGCTGACAGTCGAGTACCAAAGGACGAATACACTATTTTGAATAGCAAGCACTTCATTGGCATCCACGGATACATGATTGTCTACAGCGTTGGTAGCAAGCAGAGCTTCGAGATGGTGAGAATCATCCGCGACAAGATTCTGAATCATATGGTATGCTTCTCCGAACCTCCAGTCAAATGAAGCTTCTCTAACATGATATTCAGGGCGCCGAATCAATCCCGCTCATCATTGTTGGCAACAAGTCCGATCTTCGACCTGAACAACGTCAAGTCAAGGCTGAAGATGGTCGCAAGCTGGCCGAGGAGCTCAACTGTGGCTGGACAGAAGCAAGCGCTAGATTCAACGAGAACGTTGGCAAGGCCTTTGAGGGCATGGTCGCCGAGATTGAGAAGGGCCAGGAAGCTGGTCAGCCCAAGGAGGGCAAGAACTGCATTGTCATGTAGGAGAGTCGCCGCTGGCAAACCATTACCAGGGACACTTCTGGAAGTCGGCGATACCATATTCTGTGGGCTACGGCTGGAGCAAGCGCTTTTTCGCGCTCGGCGAGGATGGGAGAGAAGAGGATCGGACATTGGGCTTGGAATGAGGCTGGGTAACATACACATCATTGGGATGCAGGCGTGTCGCTTCTTTGGCATTGATCTTTACTGGAGTTTTTCATAGGCGCAGCTGCTGTTTAGGGACAGGGTCATGGATGTCAGGAGGCTCGAGGGTATTACAACGAGGCTCACGTCGAAACTACAGTCCAACTCGACGGTGTTCAATATGTGAAATGAATGAGTCGACTTGAAACTGGACAGTGTGACTGGCTCGATTCTTGATAAGCTCTAGGAAACGATACGGTTAAAGGTTGGTTTGTTGTTTCTGTACAACACATAGGTATACTCAGCGGACAAGCATGACCACTAACAGCTGAGTTTCCTAGAAGGTAGTGGGCGCATGCGATATGATCTGAGTCCCGGTAACAGAGTTTGTTGGCGGTTCCAACTTCCTGTGTGAGCAAGATCTCGAGGAGCAACTGATGCAGCTAAACATTATCGATGCTAACCAGGGTCCAGTGGTGCTGCGGAGTCTAGGCAGGGCGATTGGTATATATCGTTTTCCATCACCTTTGTGAATTTCGCAAAACGCCAGCGACTCAACCAGCGAAGCAGATTGCATGGATACAAACCTTCAACAGACTGAGTAAATGCAGAAGACAGGATAGTGATGGAATGATATACAAAGTGAAGGATGGTCGGAGAAGGGCAGCGAAAGCGAAGGACCGAGCTTCCGAGTCGGGCTTGGTAGTCACGTGAGGCCACCACGAAGCGACGACGCACAACCCCCAAATTTGGCTGCACTTTGAATATTCCTTTCCCTTGCGACCGCGACCTTTTCCACACCAGTCTTTAATTGCCATACAGAGACGCAAACATGGCTGTCGGCAAGAACAAGAGATTGTCAAAGGGCAAGAAGGGCTTGAAGAAGCGCACCGACCCGTGAGTCACGACGATTCGCTGCACCATCCGACATACATGGCCCATGGCCCCCCATCAACACACACTACAACCGCGCGCATACCAAACATCGAACCTTTGACTGACACGACTGCGCCTTTAGCTTCGCCAAGAAGGACTGGTACAACCTCAAGGCCCCTTCCACCTTCGCCATCAGAGAGTACGTTTAATCGCCAATCCCGATCTGCGCCCGCCACTGGACGGAAAGAAAAAATCTTTACTAACACCCCACAAGTGTTGGCAAGACCCTCGTCAACCGCACCACCGGTCTCAAGAACGCCAACGACGCTCTCAAGGGCCGTATCTTCGAGGTTTCGCTCGCCGATCTCCAGAAGGATGAGGACCACTCCTTCCGCAAGGTCCGCCTGAGAGTCGATGAGGTTCAGGGCAAGAACTGCCTGACCAACTTCCACGGTCTCGACTTCACCTCGGACAAGCTGCGCTCGCTCGTCCGCAAGTGGCAGTCCCTGATCGAGGCCAACGTCGTCGTCAAGACCACCGACGACTACCTCCTCCGTCTGTTCTGCATCGCCTTCACCAAGAGACGCCCCAACCAGATCAAGAAGACCACATACGCCCGCAGCTCGCAAATCAGACAAATCCGCAAGAAGATGACCGACATCATGCAGCGTGAGGCCAGCAGCTGCACCCTCGCCCAGCTTACCCAGAAGCTCATCCCCGAGGTCATCGGCCGCGAGATCGAGAAGTCCACCCAGGGCATCTACCCTCTCCAGAACGTCCACGTCCGCAAGGTCAAGCTTCTCAAGTCGCCCAAGTTCGATCTTGGTGCTCTCCTCAACCTCCACGGCGAGTCCAACACCGACGAGTCCGGCCAGAAGGTGTGTTCAACCCCGGAATCTCAAAACACCCTCTGCACCATACTGACCCGTCACAGGTTGAGCGTGAGTTCAAGGAGACCGTCCTTGAGACCGTGTAAGCATTTGATGAATGGATTAAGATGGGTTGGGGTCCGCATGACACGTTGCTGCCCGGCGTTCGACGTGGAAAAGGAATGCTTTAGGCATCTTCGTGTTAGCTACTTTTCATGGCAAAAAAAAGAATCGTCAAAAGCCTTCCGAATTTTCCAATTTCAATTTTATGATACCACGCACATATTACAACCTTCCGCAAACCTTTACTCTAGTGACTTTTGAACATTGATCTATTATCGAGTTTCTACGTAGCTATAATTTACTCTTTGTCCTGCAAAAACTCTACTACGGCTATTGACATTGCATTAGTATCATGACGTACGCGTATACAGTATTTCAACTTACCGTTTCTGAATTCTTGAGGCTTTTCGCTGATGACCCAATGCCCGCTATCGACGTCTGCAACCTCGAATCTCGGGAAGAATCTTCCAATGATGGGCAGCGTTTCGTCTGCCACATAATGGCTCTTTGTGCCTCTTACGAATAGGGTTGGACCCTCCCATCGCGCCTGGTCTGGATCGGTGAAAGGAAAGTCGGCCATGTTGTCGAGAGCGTTCGCTAGATACTTGACAGGGATACGGAATCTCTGGATGCCGTCCTTGCCGCGGGCGAGGTTGGTGAGAAGGAACTGACGTACGCCGACGTTGGACTCGAACTCAGCCAGAATAGCATCGGCCTCGGACTGCTTTTGTACGTTTGCGTCGACAATCTTGCGCATGCCCTGGATGTACTTTCCAAAGTCGCTCTTCAGAGCTGCATCGACGGGTGCATTGTCGACGGGAATCAGACTGGAGATGGGCACTTTGCCGCGCAAAGCGACTGCCATGACTGTTTTGGCGCCCCTTTGTCCACCGTCAACATGATTGCGCAGCATCAAGGCGTGGTATAGTCGTGTAGAACGTACATCGAATGGCCGATCAGAGCAGGACGCTCGATCTTGTGCTCTTGCAGAAAGCCCTCGACATCCTCGGCGAGGGCAGTGTAATCGTGTCTCGGGTCGTGAGGCGATTCGCCGTGGTTGCGCAAGTCCTGGGCAGTTGGTGTCAGAGGTGGTTGTCGCAAAAGTTTCCGAGAGGATGAGGTACAATAGCGTAGACGGGACGGTTCAGATCACGAGCAAAGACTCTGGCCTGGTGTCAGTTTCGCATAGGATAGAGTGTATCAGGTGTACTCACTTGCTCATGCTCCGATTGTTCTTCTTGGAGCCAAAGAGGCCATGGATGAAGACAATGGGGTCTTTCTTGGTGTCAGGCTTCTCCGCTTCGTAGAAGTCGTAGGCAAGCTTCAGTTTGGCATTGATTGGGCTTGATGAGAAGGCGCGTATGCTGAGCGGTCGAAAGGCTTGCCGCGACTGGGCGAATGTTCTTGTTGCCAGCATTCTTGGATGCTTGAATGTCACATGGTAGCTGACCTTGAACAAATGTTGAACGGAAATTGTTTCGGATGCTAGGGCTTAGCCGGGGCCATGGGCGGCGGAGACAGTCGCGGGCCGGGCCGTCGTTAGTGCCATCCGATCATCATCGTGCATGATCATGATCATGTTTCTTTTCACATGTTGATGCAACTTTTGTCGACATACATTTCCAACGGAAACCATCCACAACATGAAACGTTCCTTTCCAAACGACGAACATTCCTCTTCAAAGCGCCAAAGGGGCTATGGACAAGATGCTCACGCGGATCATCGTCCTCGGAACACTTATCCTCAGCCGCGACAGTCTAAAGGCTCATCACAACTAAATCACCAAACTGCTCCACTGCCTGATTCCACCAAACATCTGGAAGCACTACTTAAGGCACTGGTTAATCGCCGGGATAACACGAGGCAACTTCTTGGTCATGAGGCATACGAGAGTGCCGTCAAATTGTCCAAATCTTTCTCTTCAGTCGACACAGCTACCACCTCACTGGACTTGTTCCAGCCTTCCACCATCACAGGCGCCGAAGTCAGCTCTTCCAATCCAACACCATCTTTTTCATCAGCATGCCAACAATTCTCTTTGCCTACGCTGCCTCAAGTCCCCGATGGCCCTTACTCGCGGGCACCTTTCGTCCACAAGTCTAGCAGCCAGCACGACCGTACTTCTGCAATCGGCGACATGACCTACGAACGACTCGAGTTCCTGGGAGATGCTTATCTGGAAGTAATTGCCACTCGCCTCATCTTCTCGCGTTACCCCCATCTTGCCGCTGGCCGTCAAGCACAGATACGCGAGCGTCTAGTCAAGAACGACACATTAACCCAATTCAGCATGGCCTACAACTTCCAGACCCGTCTGAAAGCCGGAGATGGCGAGCGCGAACTCGCAAAAGCTTCTGGAAAAATTCTAGCCGATGTCTTTGAAGCATATGTAGCTGCTATCATCCTATCCGATCCCGTGGACGGATTCAAGCGTGCAGAGATCTGGCTTACAGAGCTTTGGGCACCCATCTTACTCAAAGAATTTGGCCCGATAAGTTCAGATGGTGGAGCAACGTTCAACGAGTACAACCAGAATGCAAAGCAGGAGCTCCAGCAAAAGATTGTTGGCAAGGATGTCAAGCTCGAATATGTCGAGAACAGGCCAATGGAACAGACCAAGCACATGCAGAGGTACTTCATCAGCTTGTTTCTAACAGGTTGGGGTCATGAGAAACTACTTCTTGGCTCTGGTGAGGGTCAAAACAAGGTCGAGGCTGGAAATCGTGCTGCTATGGATGCTATGGTGAAGAGTAAGGACATTATCGATGAGGCCGCCCGTAAACTCGGCGCCTTGCGCGAGCAGAGGAAGTTGGAAGCTGCCGCCAAAGAACCCAATGTGGATACGGTTCAGCAGTAGGCTGAACAGACTATCCTGCAGAACAACTTCGCAGGATGACTTTGCTATGGGATGGCCAAGTTTGGTCCGGTCTCTGCATATTTAGTCGGCATCTTTAGTTATACCCATATGTCAACCGCTGCACTTCGAATCAAGTCCCAACATATTGCACGCTAAGTAGTCATACATCCTCGTTACAAACACAATGTGCATTGCACTGATCTCCTCATACAATAAGCACATAGCAATCCACTAGAATTGAGGTTTTAGTATCCTTTGATTTGTAGACATTGACACTAATTGTAGTGCATCGTCTTGATTAAGTTTAGCACATTAACCCCTACCAACTTCCTTTCTCAGTCTGCCTGCTGCACTGGTTGGTGGTGCTTCAGGCCAACTATCGACTGCCTCTTCAACCTCATCCAGGAAGCTCGCACTATTGTGAATCGAGGTTCCTCCCAGCACAACTCTCACACCCGGGCTACTCGCATTCACCTGTGCGACCATCTTCGCCTCCTCATATGTTGCACCACCAATCATAAACACAATTATGTCCTGAGGCTTGTCTCGTGTGGTACCTCCACCTTCGACGAAAGGATACTGGTTATCTCGGAGACGGCCTTTGATCAAATCCTGTATCGTTGTCTCTAAGCGAGGCGAATGCTGTGTATACACGTTCTCCACACCACCAAGACCCCTGTTGAAGCGCTCTCGGGCGCCTTGGAATATGGAAGATGGTTGGAACAGATCGGGAATGGCGCCAGTCTGTGGTAATGACTGCAAAGAATGCGCATAGGTGAGAAGTTTGGGTATCAAGTTGATACGATGGCGAGAAAGTCCACCGGCTACTGCCAGGAGGTCCATAAGAGCTGGTGTCGAGTTCGAGAGATGTGAGGCGTATCGAAGAGCGTAGATGGCCACCAATCGGAGCTTGTTGTCTGGAGGTGTTTTGGGATCTTGTATAAGGCGCTGTAGGGTCTTCAGATCGTTTGAGTGATTCTCGTTGCAAGCAAGACTTTGTTCGAGCTCGCTGATGTCCAGCAAATTCTCCTCTCCCACTCTGCGACTGAGTTCGGTGACTAATGTGACGTGCTTGGTGACATTTCCTGATAGACGGCGGAACTCTGGATAGTCTTCCACAAAGCGCTTCATGTCCTCGATAGATTCGAGTTTGTGGCTTGACTGTTGCTTGGAGGCGAATTGCTCGACATAATCTTTGGCGTTCTGACCAAGGTCGCCGAAATTGAGATACATGTTCTTTTTGAAGAAGGGATCTTGATCTTGGCTGATGAAGATTTCCTAGACGAGGTCAGTAAAGTCAATAGAACGGCGTTGAGGGAACATATGACGCACCTTGAACTCTGGCCGGACGTCGGGTACATGACTGAGGTTGACTCTGCCATTCTTTATGCCCAAGAGTTCATGTACCATGGCTTGATAAGTCCATTGGGTTAGCAATGGAGTCACGGGATCGTCCCTTCGATCAACGATGAGCAGTATTGGGGCGGTGTCTGTCTTTCTGAAGTCGAAAAGTTGTTCCTCCTGTGTCATCTGGTATCGAACCTCTGTGGCTAGCTTTTTCGCGAGAAGACTGTTTTTCTGAAAGCGAATCATAGGACGTTTCTTGAGAGACAAGAGCAGGGCAATGACGCCTTCTGTGGCTCTTGAGAGGGAGTCCTGGTTCCACATGTCGGGATTGGAGCTCCAGAGGCGGTGTTCGAGGGCGAGTGAGGTAAGGTCGGGATTCACGACCAGGTAATCGGCGAAACATTCATGGACGGCTTTGACGACCTCGTGGTCATCGGCTTCGGCAAGGCGTTCAAGGGAGGATTTCTTGACTACGTTGCTAAAAACTGACCTTGTATCAGTCAGAAGATCGTTCCATGGTGGTTGCAGGGCAGAACATACAGATGTGGTATTCGCCGTATTTAGGGTCGCGGAACTCGTCTATCAGGAACTGGATACTGTCGGGAGAGGGGCGAACGAAACAGAGACATCGTAGGTGGCGCATCTTCTCCCTGTTGTGATTGTCCAAGCGATCGGTCAGGTAGACCTGGTGGTTTAGGAGAGCGGATTGGGTTGTTGCCGATGATACCACTGAGACCTAAACCAAGCATTAGCCACTGACAGCTAGATATAGTTGCGCGACTCACAGTATCATTGTCCAAGAGCAGTATCTTCATTTTGGCAGCATTAGAGGCAGTAGCGCCATCTCCGGTCGACACCATCTTGCTAACGTAGCCCGACACGGCTTGGAACGCGTCCATGGCTGCTGCGAGGTCAAAGATCCCTCTGCTAAGATCCGAGTGTTACAGGTGTGTGCTGACAATGCCGGTTCGTGGAGCTCAGAGTGTGGTCGGTCGTTCTGAGAAAGTCGGGTGTTTGTTGACCAAAGGAGTATCGGTATGACGGTCGAATCGAGCATAGATGTGGAGTGGCCGCATTGATTGTGGGATCACCCTGACCCCTCGATGGTTATGACCATCATCTATCTCTACTATGCCTAATTCACCCTTTTTACGGCAACTAAAGAAGAAACATAGCTTCATTTAGTGCTCGGTTGTCTATGGTTCAAATATCGAGTTATGTTCGAATGTCAAATCAACAATGCATTTATTCGAAATCCACAACACCAGCTTCGGCAAAGGACGTCGGCCAACTTGAGGATCATCATATCTAGATAGGCAGAGATTCATGTGACCTTGTGTTCAACTTAACTTAATATCTCGCACGTCTCTCGGTATTAACATTAACATCAACATCTTCGTTGTCGTTCTCGCTTCTATCTTCTACATTTGCTCTCGTGCTGTAATGCCATCGACATTGCGTGACTCGCTAGCTCGAGATGGCTTTGTTCGCATTCCCTCGGCCATCCCGGCAGATCAACTTGAAGCTTTGAAAGCTGCTTGTCAATGCGTTGCGCAGTTGGCACGCGCGGGAGACTGGCCTCACGTCAGGACTCTTCCAAAGCAATTCCCTCCCTGGAACGCAGACATATCCAAGGGCATATGGGGTGTGCAACACCTCATGCATCCGGATCTCCCTTATCACGACACCTTTGCTGCTTCGTATTTCGCGCCCTATATCACCACAGCAGTGACCGATATCTTGCAATGCAGCCCTGACGACCTGGTGCTCGAGTTATACAACCTTCTGATCCGTCCAGACGCCGACTTCGCTCTTCGCTGGCATCGGGATGATATTGGCCCTGACGTTTCGGCTCAAGAGGAGTTGGAACGGCTGCAAGAGCCCATGCTTCATGCTCAATGGAACTTGGCCTTGTATCCTGACCAGTCTCTAGTCGTCGTGCCTGGCTCTCACGTACGTTCAAGGACAGAAGAAGAACGGCATGCGGACCCCTTCGAGGACAACATGCCGGGACAGATGGTTGTCACGATGAACCCTGGCGATATCATCTTCTACAACAACAACATCCTGCATCGAGGCGTGTACCGCAGCCAAGCCGAGAGGATGACTCTGCATGGATCCATGGGAGTAGTTGGTGCTGACCCCGCTAGAGCTAGAAACGTGCTACAACACGGACTCGGTGCCTGGGTTGGACGTTGTGACTTCAGCAAGATGCAAGATCCCACCAACGATCGACACTCCTCTGCTTTGGCAGATGGCATGCGGAGCAGGCTGGTTGCGATGGGTTCAGCCCAGGTTCTGAGCTTTTCCCAGCCGTTCGACGAGTGAGGGGTTGACACGAGCTCATCCCGTTTCTGAAGCTCAAGTCACGGCCTTCTTGGGACGTGGCTTGCGAACTACACATGCCAAGTTGGACAAGGTTCCACAGGATCGGACATAACTACACAGTGACATTGATCTCGTATGATGTAGTGACCGGCATCGGTGAGTCCGAAGCCATTAGCAAGGATAGATTGCGTGAATTGCAGAGAGCAAAGACAACTCGGCATGGAAACGGAAGCCTTTTCTCCACATCTCCAGCTTTGTCCCGAGGGCCAAGCGGTCCCATGACGCCCATCATGATCCCCCGCAATCGTTAGGACAATATTGAATGCTCGTTCACCTGGCATGCGTTTTATTATATAAGAACTCTATGTTCTGAAATCCTTGAGAGCCGCTCCCATATCCTTCCTTCCAAGATGGCTGGTATACGAGCTTTGCTGCCTGGACTGCTGGCACTCTTGCCTTACTGTTCAGCCCAATATGCCGACTTCTCCATTCCTTCGACCTTTACCAATTGGGATAATGCACGCTGGGAATTGAGCACAGATAGCCTGATCCAGGGTCAATACCAGTCGCGTGCCCCGATGGGCAACGGGTGAGTTAGGAGATTCCATATAATTCGGGTCAAAACGAATTGGTCTGACCAGTACACAGATACATGGGTTGTGCACTCGCTGCTGCCGGTCCCTTTTTCGAGGCAGATGTCAATTTGACCGATCCCAATGGCGGTAACCTACCAATCAACGGCTGGCCCTTGGATAATCCGAGGCAAACCTTCTGTACTGTTTCGGGCTTCTTCAACTCTCAGAAAAACACCACTAGGACCAATTTCCCCGAACTGCTCTTGAAGGGTGGAGAGAGTGTGATTGCTGGTATCCCCAACTGGCCGAACCTCATTCTAGAAGTCGATGGCGCCATCTTGAATGCGTCGGTAGACAGTTCCACCATCTCAGACTTCAAGTCTACCAGATCCTTGAAGAACGGACTTCAGACATGGAACTACACCTGGACTCCAAGCGCAAACTCTCGTTTATCTGTCTCCTATGAGATGTTCATGGATCGCTCCCAGCCCAATGTCGCTGCAGTCCGACTCTCCGTGACATCCTCTTCTTCAATCAATGCTACTATCACAGATCTGATCGACGGAAGAGGTGCCGTTCGATCCGATCCTCATTCGACGGGTACACTCGACAACTCCACCACGATATACTCTGCAGTATCACCGCACTGGCTGGGAAACATCACTGCCTGGATTTTCTCCACTGTAGAAGGCCCAGGTATGAATGTTGCGTCTCGCACAAACGCCTCTTCTAGCTTCTACCTCCCTTCGAACGATAGTACTATCGGACAATCCTGGAACATAGCATTGAATGCTGGTGCTGCTGTCACCATCACTAAGTACATCGGTATTGCTTCTTCTGACGGCTTCAGCGATCCAGAGGCTGTTGCTCAAGACGCATCCTTGCAAGCTTCTCAGACTGGCTTTGACGAATTGTTCAAGGGCAGCGCACAAGCATGGGCCGATATTCTTACAGACGATATGGTCGACGATTACACCCTCCCTGATGGTTCTCTTCCAGACGATCAGGATGTAGTCGATATGCAAATTATCTCGAAGGCCAATGCTCACTATCTGCTTCAAAATCTTCTCCCTGAGGATGGAGGTGACTTGAACCACTGGTCTATCAGCGTGGGAGGACTTGGCTCAGATTCCTATGCTGGATTGATCTTTTGGGATGCCGATATCTTCATGTCACCAGGAGTTTCCGTTTCGCATCCCAAATATGCGGCTCAAATCCCCAAATACCGCGTGATGCTGTCACCACAAGCAGCGATCAACGCCGAGGAGAATGACTTCTCTAGCGAAGCTATAATCTATCCTTGGACAAGTGGCCGCTATGGTAACTGTACCGGTACTGGACCTTGTGTTGATTACCAATACCATCTGAACAGTGACATCTTCCTGAACAACCTGCTTTACTGGAGAGTCACTGGAGATGACAGCTGGTTTAGAAATCAAGCCGTCCCTGTCAATGATGCGATTGTGCAGATGTTCTCCGAGTTGGTTAAATACAACCAGACAGTCGATGGATATTCAATCGCTAATCTAACCGATCCAGATGGTAAGTACAAGCCGACACACGTACGTATCATCGAGCTAACAATGACACAGAGTACGCAAACCAGGTCCCCGACGGAGCTTATACGCTTGCCTCGGTCGCAAAGATCATCGAATGGACCCAGGGATACTCTGAAGAATTCTCAGTGAACGTTGAAGCCAACTGGTCGCTGATTGCAGGAAATGTTGCATTGCCCTTTGCACCGTCTGGAATCTTGACAGAATTCCTTGGAGCAAACAACACGGCTGTGATCAAGCAAGATGATGTCGACTTGATCAACTATCCCTTGGATTACAGCTCTGAGAATTACACCAGAGAAGATAAGCTTACCTCGCTTGACTACGTGAGTACCTGGATGAATACATGTCTCAAAAACATACTAATGGAAAATAGTATGCTGTAAAGCAATCTCCAGATGGACCTGCAATGACTTACAGTCTTTACTCAATCTCCGCTAATGCACTCTCTCCGTCTGGCTGTTCTTCGTTTACATACGCATTAAACGGATTCAAAGCATATACCCGTGCGCCTTGGTATCAATTCTCCGAACAGCAAGTCGACAACTTCACTCTCAATGGCGGCACGAATCCAGCATTCCCTTTCATGACTGGAGCTGGTGGTTGGCATCAGGTTGGCCCAATGGGATGGCTCGGTGCTCGAGTGGTAGAGGATCAACTTATCCTTCAGCCAGCTCTACCACCTCAGATCCCTTATGTCAGCCTGCGCACCGTCATCTTTGGCGGAGCAGGAATCAAGGCCACCATGAACTACACTCACACCAATTTGACCCGAATGGACGTGTCCACCTATCTGCCACCAAACAGTAGTGACATCTATGCAAATCAGTCGATGCCAATCACCATCGGCTTTTCCCTCGAAGAAGGCCGTAATATCAGCATAGCCATGGGACAAACGGTGACGATCGAGAATCGTGTATACTTCGACAATCTCACCACGCCTGGAAACCTGGTCCAATGCTTGCCGGTCACTTCAGAAGAAGAGTATCAACCAGGCCAGTTCCCTTTGGCAGCCGTTGATGGAGCTGCCAGTACTCGTTGGCAACCCAGAAACCGCCAGCCCGCAAGTTTGACTGTCGATATGCAGAACGTGGATTACCAGCCATTGACGGGTGTATCGTTTGACTGGGGAAGCCGTCCACCGACAGCAGCCCGCGTGCTCGTCTACAACTCCACGAGCGGGTCAAACGGCAGTCTCACTGATATCCAAACGGCAGTGTTCTCTGACATCGCCATCTCGATGCCGTACAATGCTGCTACCAACGATGTCGTCCAGGAGTATACCGGTAATATGTCGTACTTCAGGTTCTCAGCTCCTATTTGGTCAGGGCAGTATGTCACACTCGAGATCAGTGGCTGTCTAGCAACAGGAGACCAGCTGGGCGCTACAGTAGCCGAGTTCAATTTATTGGGCGCCAATGGTACAAGTGTGGTTGGAAGCGGTGTCAGCTCTAACGGAACATCTTCAAATGCGACCACCATCATTGTTACTCCGAGCTCAACAAGAGGATCGGTAAGCTCGCTGGCAACCGCTTCGATTACGGCCACGAGAACTCCAAGTTCTCCGTCACTTCTTGCATCAAACACAGGCTTCAAGTCCGTTAGTGGATCGGGACTCTTGTGGCTATTCACTGGTATCGTGATGGTTGTGAGCTTGCTGTAAAGTTGCAGGAGTTGTTCTATGTGGTAGAGGATACCCATATACCAAGAAGATGGCTGGGGAAAAAGGGTGAGAAGTTTGCAGGGTCGCTATAGTGAGATATGATAGTATCCATGGCAAGCATGTTCAAACCGAAGTTGATAATGTGAAAATGCGCGATATAGGGAGCCTTGGAAAGGGAGGCAGATAGTCCGAGATAGAAGTGCTTAGAAGAAGTTAGGATGCGGGCGGGCCAAGGCGAAATTGCTTAGGGTCCAGCCCCGCTACAGTTCAAGCGGCGGTCGCGGCTGTCGCCGACGTGTTCATAAGGAATCCCGCGGTCGCTCTTTCTTCCCCAGCTCTCCATCACTCGATCCTCGTCCGTTTGTCACATCGCAACACAGCAACAACCCGTCAAAATGGCTCTTAATCCTCAAGTGACCAACTTGGTCATCATCCTGTACGCACGCGACACTCTTGGAAATGGACTGGACGCAAAAATTGACTAGGAGGCAGGTTCATGATGCAGGTTTCCAAGAAGGTGGCCTTCGAAGACCCCAACGTCCTGATGGCAGTTCGCGCACTCTACATCGTGTCCAACCTTGTCATTGCCGGCATCTACCTCTACGTACAGGCACAGATCAACAAGAAGAAGGGTCAGTAGTGATCGAGTCGCGCGGCAGCAAGAAGAAGCATAAAGCTAACTGAAATGACAGATCTCACCGTCATCAAGTACGTTGAGCCCGCACCCATGGGATCGACCGAGGAGCCCAAGCCCGTCACCACCACTGTGCACGCATACGACGCTCAGCAGCTCCGTGGCTTGTTCAAGAGCCAGGTCATGGGTGTCGGCATGATGGCCGTCATGCACCTCTACTTCCAGTACACCAACCCTCTCCTCATCCAGTCCATCATCCCCCTCAAGGGCGCCTTCGAGGGCAACTTGGTCAAGGTTCACTTGTTCGGACAGCCTGCAGTTGGCGAACTCAAGAGACCCTGGAAGGCCTCTGGCGGTCTCATGGGCGGTGCCGGCGGTGATATCAAGACCGACAAGAAAAGCATCGAAGCCGCAGAGGCTAGTGGCCGCGGTGGTGCCAAGCAAGATTAGAGAGATCAGCTCGAGCACGCGTATGGTATACTTATGTGCATGCATGTACGTCTAGATAGAAAAGTGGAAGCGTCGGGTGCTTTTGTCATAGCACAGCGCAAATGGCCAAAACACTACCACATTCTGTTATCTGGCAGTGGAAACAGCAAACGACTAATAAAAGATTATGATGTTTTGTTATCTGGTGGAAGCATCAAAGTCGAAAGCAATTAAAAATAAAGGGGCGTGATTATGATGGCTGCGGAGAGCTCTCGAGTTTAGCCGATGAAAGTGTGTGGACGTGCGTGGTCTTGGGTGCTCTGGGTCGTCCACCTATGCATGTTACATTGCACCACCGACGACTCGTCTGCCCCGAGCTGAGCCAACACGGGCAAACGCCAGGCAACACCAGCAACTCGCCAATGCTCCAGACGTCCTAAAAAGCACCATCCCCGACAGAGCAGGAGAGAGCGACGACGAGAGCGCGCGCTCGAGGCAGCACGAGACCGGCCGCCATGGCATACCAACAAACGGGCGGCATGCTGAACAACGCCGCCAATGTCGCTCAAGCGAACGACCACCATGGACCCCAGGGTGCCGAATACACGTTGCAGGGTATGTTTGACCGACGTCTTTGGCAACCTGCTGGCTGACGCTAGCAACCCAGGCGTTATGCGCTTCCTCCAGATCGAATGGCACAACCACGAGCGAGCCCGGAACGCATGGGACATTGAACGCGCCGAGATGAAGGCCAAGATCGCAAAGCATGAGGGCGAGTCTCGCCATGCAAAGAGAATCAACGAGCAGCTCGAACGACAGGTCCGCATGCTTGAAAGCGCCCTCAAGCAGGAGCGGAGGAAGAAGGGCAGCGACCCCAATGCGCCCCTACAACCAGACGTTGCTGCTTCGCACTCTGCCAGACGTCAGTCCATATCCACTCAAGTCGCACACGGCCGACCAACTGACCTGTCGTCCATAGCATCCCACGACGTGCACAACTCATTCCTCGACACTACTCCTGATAAGCAGCAGTACAGAGACAAGTCCAAGAAGTTCCTAGACCGATGCCTCCACGAAGTCCAATATCTGCTTAGTCCTCCGCCGCACCCTCCGCCGCCTCATGTGTCCATGCAGAACCCTTCAGCTTCATACACCGGCCTACCTGATCCTCCAGTCTCGCTCGATGAGCTCTACTTGCGTCGTGCCGGAAGATCCTACCCTCCATCTTCTCATGTACAGCTGCAGCCTCCGGTCAATCTCTCCGCCGAGGACCAAAAGCGTCACCTCGCTCTGTCCATGCCCCCTGCACAACCTCCTACCCATACTTTACCTCAGCCTCCGCAGTCTCAATTCGTACCACTGGACGAGCCCGTAGAGCAAGTCACCCATTCCTACGATTCATATGGTCGCCCTGTCGCTTCCGCTCCAGATGCCGCTCCTCGCTCCATCGTCACCCAGGACTCCTCGGCCGATGGCTGGAACTTTGACGACCAACAACCTCTGCCCGAACAACCTCCTACTGAATTGCCCCAGCCTCCCCGAAGACCCGA
This sequence comes from Aureobasidium sp. EXF-3400, assembly GCA_024195585.1. Lineage (NCBI taxonomy): Eukaryota > Fungi > Ascomycota > Dothideomycetes > Dothideales > Saccotheciaceae > Aureobasidium > Aureobasidium sp. EXF-3400. The sequence continues at coordinate 19,513 of SWBL01000173.1, read as the reverse complement.
CACGGACTTGTTCCCTAGTGCTGCAAACCCTCCTTCAAGATCCCCTCCGCGTACTGGTTCGGGTCGTCGCAGATCGTCAGGCTCGCAAGGAATGGCCAGGAGAAGAAGCTCCGGCTCTCACGATCTTCACGATAGTGGCTCCGAGCTTACCGCAAAGACGGATCCGACTCAGTTCAAGGTCAAATTTGCTCTCCGCGGTCATCTTGATGTTGTACGCTCCGTCATTTTCACTGGCGGCGGCAGCCCGTCTGAGCCCGAAATTTGCACTGCTGGCGACGATGGTACCATAAAACGCTGGATCATACCCGCTAGCTACACCAACTTCCAGAACAACGCAAACAATGATCTGGATATTGCTTGTTACTTTACCCACCGTGGTCACGAGGGTGTAGTTACTTCTCTCGCAGCATGCCCTTCGACCAGCTTCTCGACAGGAGGTCGTGTGTCGGGAGATGGCTGGATTTTCTCCGGTGGTCAAGACGCAACGGTACGTGTCTGGGAACGTGGGCGAGTCGATCCTAAGGCTACTCTGGAAGGCCACACGGACGCTGTCTGGACCGTTTGCCTCCTACCTGGAACTGTTTCGTCCGTCTTTGGTTCCCAGAGCTCGAACTTCGGTGGACCCGATCGTATCCTGCTTGCCACCGGTTCTGCAGACGGCACAGTCAAAATCTGGTCTGTCAGTGCTCCTCCACAATTGGTATCTCCGCAAGCAGGTTCACGACGTGGCGGTAGCCGTCGTCACTCCGTCACATCTGGCAGCAACCATCCCAGCTCTCCTCAGCCCAACGTGGCTACAAGTACGCCATTCCATTACACGCTTGTTCACAGCATCCAGCGCGAGTCTGTTCCAGGGGTTTCACCTACCTGCATCTCTCCTCTCAGCCCATCAGGCGAGAACTTTGTCGTTTCATACACGGATTCGAGCGTACTTATCTTCGATACACGGACTGGTGAGGAAATCATTGGAATGGCGAGTAATGAGACGTATGACGGAACCTTGGCTACAAGCATCAATGCCGTAGTTGCCACTAGCAGTGCATCGCTCGGCCTGGAAACGGGATCGTCGTACATGGATAGAGCGGACCAAGAAGAATCCGTGGGCGCCGGACCGACGGGCTCAGCACAAGGTGTCGAGGGCGTGATTGTCAGTGGTCACGAGGACCGATACATCAGATTCTTCGATGCAAACAGCGGTAAGTCTTACCTTTGATGAAAGCTCAGGGATTCTTTACTAATTGATAATAGGACAATGCACATACACGATGCTCGCACATCCTTCGGCCATCTCGTCACTGTCTTTATCCAAGGACGGTAGAGAGGCTGTTTCAGCTGGACACGATGCATCGATCCGATTCTGGTCGCTTGAGAAGAGACAATGCACGCAAGACATTACGTCGCACCGACCCATGAGGGGCGAAGGTGTTTGCAGCGTAGTGTGGAGTCAGGACGGGAGATATGTCGTCAGTGCAGGAGGTGACGGTGTAGTCAAGGTGTTTGCGCGATAGCACCACCGTAAAGTCTTGCTAGACAGCATCCATTAACGATGTACATTAACGGGGCCACCAGAACCCTCTCTTGCCAAATCAATGTGTGCAGCAAACAAAAAATGTGAAGGTATGCTGAATATTCATCTGCTATTTGTAAAGGAATATGTACCTATTTGATAGTGGATGGGATGGGAAAAGCAAGCCTATCAGCCGCCTTGAATGAATGAGCCAAAAGCCGTACTCGATCGCTTGGAAATAAATGAGTAGTACAAAGCATCATAATGTCGTGTTTCGCGTAATCTGCTTTTTCTTTTCGTTTTTCACAGATGACATGCTTAAGTTGAATGGAAAGCGGGAATAGAAATGTAAGGGGTGATGGCAAAAAGGCAGAATCACGCCTCGCCAAATAGCCTTGCGGTAATGTCACCCATGTACTCTTCCTCGAGTTCGTAGTCCTCGCCGTCGTTCTTGTCGATACCAGTGAATTCGAAGGCGGCCACTACGGTTGGGACGTCGAAGCCCATGGCGGAGAAGCGATCGACTAGGGATTTGTTGTATCCGTGATACCTGTAGCCACGTTGGTTAGCAAAGAATTTATTTTGTGATGAAGGTGGTGCAAAGGGCAGACATACTGAGCGATTTTTGCAGCTTCTGCCTTGTCCCGTTTCTGCTCTTCCTTGTTCTTGAGTGTCTCTTCGGTTACACCTCCACTTCCCTCTGCACCGGTGCCTTCGGAGCCGGGGGCACCCCGAGGAGCACCGGCGTATTTGATTGCCCATTCACGGGCGACGTGTTCAAACTCTTTGGGATTTGTGATGAGCATGCGAGCGACCTCTGCGTCTTGGGGATCTTTTGGTTCGGGAGAGGATAGTAGTGATTGCAGAGAAATGAGAGCGGACTTGAGGGTGAGGACAGGGGACCAGGCTGAGCCTAGCGTATCGAGGCAGATGGCACCCTGAAGACGAACATGTTAGCAAGAGGAAGTCGGGCAGGAACGGTGGTTAGACGGACTGTAACACTCGAGATGTTTGGGTGCCAGATCTTTGTGGTGAACTTCATGACGGGTGGCTGGAAAGGGTAGTCGTTTGGAATCTTAATGTCGACGTGATAAGTGGCACCGTGGTAGGGAGTATCGGGCGGGCCGCGAAAGACGCCCTTGAAATGTGTCAAGTCATCGAGAGTATCGGAGCCGGTTTGGGCCTTGTTCAGCGGCTCGAGCGAGACGCCCGAGTGCGAGTCTTTCTGGACATCCTGGATTTCCTTTGCCAGGCGGCGGTTCCTGTTCGCCGCCATGGCTATGGGTATGGTAGGGTAGGCACAGAGAGGGAGTGGTTTGATCGGAATCGGGAGTGTATAGTCCGAGTCCGGAGCCGAGTGAAGGACGGATTCGAGCGTGTATATAGACCGGGTTGGGACGAGAGGCGAGGGAGTGAGAGTGGCGGGTACGAAGAGGCGGTTGTTCAGATGTATTGCAGTAGTGCGTATCTTGGATCGAGGGCGAGGACAGAGAGTCTTCGAAGTCGGAGTTAGTGGTACTTGAGATGGTTACAGCAGATTAAGCTTTGACCAGGTGCATCATCGCTCGCCGACACAATCAACGGAGCGTCTGTCTGCAGCTCCCGTCGCCATCACCTCGCCTGACATCCATCACGCCGCCATCCAGAGCACTCTTCTCGACAACACATCGCTCCGTCCATCCCGCTGCTCGTCCAGCTGAACAACCCGACCCAAGAAACAATCTCCTCTGCGCCGTCCTCTAGCCACTGTAGCCACACCCGCCATCAATCATGGTACGTCTCCGTCTTGCTGTGCATCTCGTCTTTTCATCGTACTGACCATCACACAGGGTGCGAACCAGTCTGGCCTTGGAGGTGGTCCTCCCGGTCAGGGAGGCGACGACAAGGACAAGAAGAATGCTAAGGTACCCTCGCCTCCATCTACCAGACCCATCACTCCCGCTTACACTCCCGCAGAAGGATAAGCCCAAGTACGAGCCCCCGCCACAGCCTACCACTCGCATCGGCCGCAAGAAGAGAAAGCAGGCCGGTCCGAATGCCGCTGCCAAACTTCCCAACATCTACCCTACCGCCCGCTGCAAGCTCCGATACCTGCGCATGCAACGCATCCACGATCATCTGCTACTAGAGGAGGAATACGTTGAGAACCAGGAGAGACTTCGCAAGACCAGAGCTGCAACCGCTCAACAGCCCTCGTCCGCTCCCGCTGACGCTGATGGCCTGGACCGCAACGCCGACGAGAGAAGCCGTGTCGACGACATGAGAGGCAGCCCCATGGGCGTCGGAAACCTTGAGGAGCTCATCGACGACGACCACGCCATTGTTTCGTCTGCCACTGGTCCCGAATACTATGTCAGCATCATGTCCTTTGTCGACAAGGACTTGCTCGAGCCTGGCGCAAGCGTTCTTCTGCATCACAAATCCGTCTCGGTCGTCGGTGTCTTGACAGACGACGCCGACCCTCTCGTCTCGGTCATGAAACTCGACAAGGCTCCCACTGAATCATACGCCGACATTGGTGGTCTGGAACAGCAGATTCAAGAAGTCCGTGAAGCCGTCGAGCTGCCCTTACTCCACCCCGAGCTGTACGAGGAGATGGGTATCAAGCCACCAAAGGGTGTCATCCTTTACGGTGCTCCCGGTACTGGAAAAACACTACTTGCAAAGGCCGTCGCAAACCAAACCAGCGCCACCTTCTTGCGTATCGTTGGTAGTGAACTGATCCAGAAATACTTGGGTGACGGTCCCAGACTCGTGAGACAGCTTTTCCAGACCGCCGCCGAGCATGCCCCCAGTATCGTCTTCATTGACGAGATTGATGCTGTTGGTACCAAGCGTTACGAGTCCACCTCGGGTGGTGAGCGTGAAATCCAACGTACTATGCTCGAGCTTCTGAACCAGCTGGACGGTTTCGATGATCGTGGTGATGTCAAGGTCATTATGGCTACCAACAAGATCGACACGCTGGATCCCGCTCTTATTAGACCTGGTCGTATCGACCGCAAGATTCTCTTCGAGAACCCTGACCGTAAGTGCTGTCTAGAGATTTCGTCAAGATGATGATGATAACTAACCGCCGCGTACAGAAAACACCAAGCGCAAGATCTTCACCCTCCACACATCCAAGATGTCACTGGCTGAGGATGTTGACCTTGAAGAGTTCATCAACCAGAAGGATGACCTCTCGGGTGCTGACATCCGTGCCATGTGCAGTGAAGCTGGTCTCATGGCGCTGAGAGAGCGCAGAATGAGGGTGAACATGGCCGATTTCAGACAGGCCAGAGAGAGTGTGCTCAAGACCAAGAGCGAGGGCGAGCCCGAAGGTCTCTACTTGTAGTTTTGCTTTCTTAAGCCTCTGGGCCACATGCACGATCGATGGTTGTAATACTATATAGCATACAATGGGAGTTCAACATGATGATATGAAAGCTGTTCGTGTAATTACCTATACTTGTGAATTTGGTGACCCTGAGCTAGCCGATAGGGAAGATCATCGCGAAACGGCAACAAGCTTCCAACGTGGATTTCCAAAAGCCGACCTCGGCGTAGTCATCATAATTATACCTACAAACCCACTTTCATCATACCAATTGTCTTCTCGTACCCCTAGAGATTACTTTGTATGCCTTGCTGAATTTGACAGCAATTGAGGAATTGGAAAAGTGCATACGTGCAGAGATGGAGTCATACGAGCAGATTGCCTACCTGGGCCCAAAAGCCTCGTACACACATCAGGTAAGATAAGACACCCTTGATCGCTTCCTACAGCTAGAAATATAATCTGGCAACCTTTTAAACATGGATGATATCGTATGGAGTTTCTTTCCGTGCTCCCGAAGGAGAAAGATGATGTATCCAGTGTTCTACCCTAAAGAGTCATAACCACTTCTAAAAGCACAAGGCTCATATTTAACAACAGGCAACACTAAGTGCTTTCGACTCAGACAACTACACCTTCTCTCCACAAACAACAATCGAAGACGTCTTCAGCCAAGTACAATCAGGAAAAGCCAATTTCGGCGTCGTCCCATTCGAAAACTCGACCAATGGATCTGTAGTTTTCACCCTGGACTTGTTTGCCGATCAGAGTGCAAAACATCCTGATATTGTGGTTTGTGGCGAACGATATGTGGAGGTACATCACTGTTTGCTGGGCCATCCTGCAGCTGCTGGGCAAGCACATGCTACTGGAACGACTAAGGCATTGAGAGAGGGAACGAGAAGTCCGAGCAGTTCTGGCCATGCTACGCCTATACCTGGGAACCCTAACCCTAGCAACTCTCGTGCGGCGCCATTGACGGATCTCTCTCATATCAAAAAGCTATATTCGCATCCACAGGCTTGGGGACAATGCAAGACCTTTTTGTCATGTTATCTCAAAGGCGTCGAGCGCCAGGACGTCTCCTCCACCTCTCGAGCAGCAGAATTAGTTGCAGCAGACGAAACAAACACCACAGCAGCAATCAGCAGCGGTATCGCCGCTCAAATGACCGGTCTAGATTTCCTGGCCCGCGATATCGAGGACGAAAAAGATAATGCGACGCGCTTCTTTATTATCCGCAGACGAAGCCTGGAGGACACGTCGCCTTCTCCTGATAAGGAGGATAGTCAGCAACATACTCTGGCTTACAAGTCATTGCTTTCTTTTACGATTTCTCATACGGATGCGGGGGCACTGGCTGATGCTTTGGCTGTTTTCAAGACTCAGGGTATCAATTTGACTAGCATCAATCCTCGCCCAAGCGGTGAGGCACCCTGGCATTACATGTTTTTTGTCGAGTTCTCTGGTAGACGGGGTCAAGCTGCAGTCGACGACACATTGACTGGCTTGGACAAAGTCGTCAGATCTTGGAGATGGCTAGGCAGTTGGGAGAATGCTCTGCAGCAGAAGCAATGAAGAATCATCTGAAAGAAAATTAAGGGTATAGAAAACAAAAACAAGAATAACTTCGGAATCCATGCAACTAGTGCTACATCCACTCCTTGGTTTTGCAGGCCCGGTCTCCTGCCGGCGCCGAGATGTGGAACGTGAAGAAAGAGAAGTCCAGCAAGACAAGTCTTACCATTCGGGTGAGCCTTGTAGCATCTCTGAGATGCTAAGGAGGCTTGGCCCAGAAGAGGGAGGAGGTGTGTAGAAAGCAAACAGCAAAAAAAAAAAGAAACCCATGAAAGCCAGTCATCAATCCCAAAGCCCAAAAACGCAGACAGACAACATCTCAACGTCTATGCGACGTCCTTCTTTCCCTTCTTCTGTTCGACCTTGAGCAGCAGAGCGCGGTTGATGGATGGAAGCACACCACCAAAGGCGATGGTGGCACGGATGAGAGTGTCGAGCTCCTCATCACCGCGGATGGCGAGCTGAAGGTGGCGAGGAGTGATGCGCTTGACCTTGAGATCCTTTGCGGCGTTGCCGGCAAGCTCGAGGACTTCGGCAGTCAGGTATTCGAGGACGGCAGTGACGTACACGGCGGCCTTTGCGGCAACGCGCATCTTGTTCTGCGAGTGCGACTTGAGGAAACGCTTGACACGACCGCAGGGGAACTGTTTGAGATGTAAGAGTCGGGTTTGACGCGTCATTGGGTTTGGCAGCTAGAAGAACGTACCTGCAAGCCGGCCTTTGCCGAGTGCGACTTTTGCGTCTTGCTGGAATCGCCTGCCTTGCCGCCGGTCTTGCCGCCAGTCTTTCCTGTAGGTTGGCAGTGTCGTTAGTAAAAGAGAGGTTCGAGGCACGCGATGTGGACATGGTGTTGGCGTACCCTTGCCGCCAGGCATATTTGGTGTTGTCGAGTTTCGCGTGTGTTGTTGGGTTGTTTAGGAGAATGCGACCGCCTGTACGCGTGTCCTGACGTGTTATACGGTGGTTGTGTTGGGTTGATAAAAGTTGGTCGTGGATAGAAGGGCGAACGACGCGTCGGAAGCTGAGAGGTTTCTTTAGGATGATGGAATCAGCGGGGGGGCTTGCTTCCAAGGGATTTGTTGCCAACCGAAAGTCAACGGCTGGATCCCAGATACGACGAGGGCGCGAAGAATGTAGAAAAGGCCGGCGGGGCTGCCACTGTTTGTGCCACATGTTTGCCTAATTGAATCTTTCCAGTAGTGTCAATATTCTCCTGTCGTCTTTTGAGTGTCCGCTGCAAATCAATTCCATAACCAGTGCCTGTTGGTAGCCATTGCCAGGCCACTGTCCTGTACCATATGGGTTAAGCATTAATCTCCCTTGAGACCACAGCACCTACCTGTCTGTATCAGTCTTTTTGGCAATCTTCTATGACTGGCCGTTGAGTGATTTTGTGTGGAAGTTGAGAGTGCTTTGTTACCAATATGTTAGGCCTCGCCAGCAGAAGATGGTTGTGTTAGGTGGTTCAACGGGTGTATGCTCCTCGCTGACACTCCAGAAAGAACAAACCTGTTGTGTGACAGAGGACCAAATGAGGTTGAAGATGGATGCTATGGCATGGCATCATGTATCTGACATCGACTTGTTTGTTCTGCTCTTCCTCTCACGCCTAAACACGATTGCCGTGTTGAGGCGGATTCGAGCGACTGCCGAAATCTACCCGGCTACATCTTCTTAATCAATGGCCTCACACCACATTGTTAAACATACATTAGACGCCATTGAGATATAGATTTGATAGTCTTACTCACTGCACCAGTTGCACAACTAGTGCTAGGGCTTTTTCCGGTGCTGGCCTCATCAATATCGTTAGGAAGGGCCTCGTACCAAATGTGTTCTTGGGACAGGGTCATACCGGGAACACGACCTCGAAACACAATACACTACTTTTAACTCGCCACGGTGCTTGCATGGCGGAGAATAACCTCTCTCCCTGTTCTGACTATATTTCCGCACCACCCCTGTGAGCGTTGTTCCATCTATACTTGTGGTCGTTGAGATATTCTCCCATTGCATGTTTAAACCGCGTTCCTTCAAAAGGTCTTGTACAAACGCAATTGTTCCACGCTGAAGACCTGCCATTGTTGACAACTACTCACAAAGTGTTTCAATACCATATGAGCAGCTCTTAGAACTACGTTAGTTATTGCTCGGCCATAAAAAAGATCATACATGCGCCGCCCGACACCATATGATATTATTGCCTGGCTGCAGTGCACTGTACTCACAATGTGCACAGGCTATATAGTTGCTTTTGCGCAAATTTGATCAATAATCACATCCGGTGTGGTCTAACGGCTAGGATTTCTCGCTTTCACCGAGGAGGTCGGGGTTCGATTCCCCGCACCGGAACATTTTCTTTTGTTTTTGCTTGCTCCTCCAACACATCTCTCTGCTTCACATCAACAAGCAAGAGGTGTTTTTTTTATTGCACGGAGCTCCTCTGTCTCAGGCATGTAATGGTATAGCTGTACAAATGCACAATACTTTTGAGAAATAGATAGTGTCCATGGAAATGGAACACACTCTAGGCTCTCTTGGGACGTATCTTGCATCTAAAAACCATTGTGCCTTTTTATAGTGAGGACGCCCCTCTAAGCCTCTGTAAGAGAAGCGCGGGACTCGAAGAATTGGCAAAGAGCGAGGTGTACAGGTATACACAGACATTTAGTAAGGCCCAGGATCACGCCCCTGTTTTGCTTGAACCTTCCGCCATGGATCGTTAAACACAAAACGATACGTATAGGGGAGGGCAAAGAGACATGGATATCACAAGTACTAGAGAGGGAAGATTTAACGAGTAATCAACAGCTGTTTCTGTTTCTCAGGATACGTAGGTATCGATCTGTCAAAACAGTCCTGGAGTAAAGTCCGTCATGGCCTCCTAATGTATAACGCCAGCCCCAAAACAATAAACCTTCCAACGCCATGCTGCCACACCGATGCGGTAATGCTGTCAAAATATCAATCTTCCCTTGCTCTTTTATCATAGTCCCGAAACCTTGTAACTGCCTCCAATGTCTCCTCTTTCTGCGTCGGCCGAGGCCTGGTAACGATCACCATGGTGGTTGCCGCTCAGACTGGAACTGCGACGCTTCTTTTCCTGGTGACGGTTACCGCTGATGCTCGAACTGCGTCGTGTCTTCTCGTCGTAAACGTGGTCGGGAGCACGGTGGGCATCTCGAGGCACGTTTAGACTATCACGAGTACGGTCAGAATCACTACCATCATGAGTAGTTCCAGACAAGGTACCATCATATCCACGTCCTGGTGCGGTAGCACTGCCCTCGCCAGACACTTGCTTGATCGGAGGAAGGGCGGGAGCGGGACCGGAGGGATGAGTGTTGCCGTAACCAGTGTTGCCGTAGTTTGCAGGGGCACGAGGAGCAGCTACAGCTTGACGGACATCTTGTGAGTGGTAGATGCCGCGCCCATCGGCAATGTACTCACTACGTCCGATTGCCACGTTGGGTCTTGCCACATCTGCTGCTGTGTTTGCTGTCTCCTCATCCACCTGGAAAACCTCGGCCTCTTTGTCGTTGAAGTCCTGTCCAGGGTTGGCCGTCTCGTATTCCAGAGCCTTGATAAATTTGTAGAAGCCGACGGCGAGGATGGAGCCTAGGAAGGGGCCCAACCAATACAACCAATCTGATGCAGCAGGGGTTAGCAATGTGTTCATATAGAACATGAGTTGAAGTGAAAATATGAACCCGAAATAGGAAACTGCCTTTTTTGGCTTCAACGAGAGGATTGCACTTACGATATCCGGGGAATTTGCCCAGAACGACACAGGGTCCGAAAGAGCGAGCAGGATTGAGACTGCCGCCTGTGAAGTATACTCCAGTGAGCTCAGCGATGAAGAGTGCCAATCCAATGCCGATGGGGGCCAGGAAGGTTCCCTTGTGTTTTTCAGCAGCCAGCATGAGGATGGTGAAGACGAGCATGGCAGTCAGGAACATTTCGATGAACAGGCCTCTGACGATTGAAGTGCCACCTCCGAGGGTTGTCGATACGTTCATGGCCGAGGGGAAGAGACATGAGACGATTCCAGCAGCTGCAATGCCACCGAGAATCTGTCCAATGAAGACGAGCAGACCACGGACCCATTTGCACGCACCGATGAGGCAAAGGGCGAGGGTGACCTGTTGGGGATTAGCTTTTTCCAAGCGAGCAAGAAAAAATGGTCAACTCACTGCCGGGTTGAACAGACCGCCAGTGATGCGGAAGAAGACCCAAGCATTGACAGCTAGGGAGAAGCCAAAAGCCAATGCAATGTACAAGAGGGCCGATGTGTTGGGGGCCTGTGTGATAGAACCATCGTCGTTGCTGGAAGAGGCGTTACCAGTAGCAGCGTTGGCGACTTGAGTAGCACTGAAGGCGAAGAACAGGAAGAGGAAGGTTCCGACAAACTCGCCGACGACGGCAATGAATTGGTTGCGGACCTTGTTAGGGAGCCAACCAAAGCCAGAGAGACGGTGTTCGTGCTGAGTACTCTCGCGGTACTTCATGAAGGGGAGGGTGATGCCCCTGCCTGGACGGTCGAGATTCATGTTTGAGTATGAGATGTAGGGTCGAGGTGATATAAAAGAGATGCGGTAGCGGTGATGGTCTGAGGATGTTTGCTGCTGCAGGAGGTAGTCGTGCGACCGAAGCACTAAATTAAGCTAATGTAGGACAAGCACAGGATAGTGTCAAAGCAAGCCTGGTGCAACAGGTAAAGAGGATGTGAGTTGATGTGAGATGCTGAGGGGCGCGAAGGACTCGAGAGGTTTAAGGCGAGAAGGCGCGTATACGGCAGGAAGACATGGAGAAGGAACGACTGCGATGTATTTGTTTGAAAAGCATGACGGATGTGCTCCTGCCCGCACACGGCAGGCGCCATCGCGTCCCTTCTCAGCACTGAACTTACCACGTTGGAGAAACGGCACAGACTTCATGTCCTCACCGTCGTGCCGATCTCGAATAGATCTGCCTATGGTTTGTACGGATACATGGGTATTTGGACGGGCAAGATGAGCAAACGCGAAATGTTGAGACAATATATGCCACTGACGCATACCAAGGATCACAATCGATTACCAAAAAATCCATGATCGCTCTAAGAAGCTCCACCCCCACCTCACCCCACACTCTTTGGCATTGCTTGGTGACCTCCTCTCGACTTTGTCTTTCGAGTCTTGTACTGTACCCATCATCGCTGACCGCGTGCAAATGTCGACCCGTCGTGCATGATGCGAGTTGCAAGGATGCGTATGCGGCATCCATATCTTTTTCTGTTCCGGACAGCCGTTGTTCATATCAGTATTGGCCAGAGATCAATTTTAATGGCAGAGATCGGATTGCTTTCCCATCGGTTACACACGGGCCTCTCAGCGGGTGATGCACGTTAACCGGCAAATCGTTGATGTCATTTAACAAAGCGTCTTCACAAGCAAATTCATCTGTTGAGCAGAGCCTCGCAATATTGATGGTCAGAGAAACAGTTTTTCTCCGATCTAATAAAGGAGGCTTTGTTCGTATAAAAGATTCGAGCGAGACTCGAGGTTGCTGTGTAGCCTCGAGTCTGATGTTCGGAGTTGGCTTCGTAAAAGAGTCGAACAACATAGAACGTGTCACCCGTGTCGTCCAGGGCTCATTCTGAGACCCAGTTGAACCGTTCATCACGTTGTTTCTTCTGGGGTTCAGCTCTTGCAGTTGGACTGGAACATGCCTTGATGTCAGTGTTCACCTTCCCTTGAGCAAATGCTCATCAGAGAGAATATCTAGACGATCAATGTCGCGGCATCACGTGCAGATTCGGCTATCGGCAGAGTTTGAGATAATGAGTGATCAGTCCAAAGTCAGTCATGCGGCGCGCAAAAGGCAAAGCACTCAAAGTACTCGATACACGGTCACACCCCTCAGTCTGGCCTGGTTCGGTGTGTTCAGAGAGAAAACGGTTACGAGTGTTTATATTCTCAAATACTTTCTGTTGTTCGCAAACGCGTCCTCCTGTTGATACGCTTTTCACTCTGTTAGACACAGCGAAGCACTTCTCACATCTCCAGCTTGTCGCCCTCGTCTTTGCACGCTACCATCGCCACTGCTGCCCGACAGCCGGGTCCAACGGGTGCATACCAACCGATAGCGCCTTGATGATATGACCTGCGCCCGAGACAAGCATCAACGCGCATTGTAACTGCTGTGCTGACGCGCCCTGTATATTTAACTCGGTATCACAGCCAAGATGCGGCCTCTACGACTGCTCCTCTCGCTATCCTCGTGCTTGATCTTCATTATCGTTCTGTCCTTCGTCGCTGCATCCAAGACGAGGACTGTGTCTGCAGCACGCGACCGCAACAACCGTCTCGGAGCTTACTTTAGCTGGAACTCTCCTTCGTCACTGTTCCCACCATCAGCCATCATCAGCTTGACTGACGACAACTCGACATTCTTCCTCGCTCGCCCCGCTGCTTTTGGCCCGCCGTTACCTGGAAGAGGGCTGAGCGGTCAGATTTGGATAGGCGCCGGCTTCGGCGACGACAATCCTGGTCATGGAGGTATTGCTGGAGCAGAAGGAGAACTCGGTTGTAGTGATGTGCCAGGATGGAGTGATGGCGAACACCCCCCTCCCAACTTCGAATCCATTCCTCAAGACGTCAAGAGCAAGAACTCGGGAACTCCAGATGGCAAGGGTAGCAAGAACAAGAGGCGGTCGGATTCAGAGGCTCGAACAGAAAGTGACGCTGCAGACGTCCAGGTCGATGGCACAGATGACCACCTTCATCAACCCCTGTCATCCTCTTCCGACATGAGCTCCACGCAGCTGAAGCAATCCTCACAAAAGTCGAAGAAACCCGGCCATGCAGACATTCAGTCATTGCAAGAGACGGCAGAAATAGCAGGCAAGGTCGTGCTGCTGACTCGAGGTGGATGTGGCTTCCTGGAGAAGGCCAAGTGGGTACAAAGAAGAGGAGGTGTTGCCCTAATTGTGGGCGACGACATGCGTGGAGGTCCGTTGGTGACCATGTACGCCAGGGGCGATGTGTCCAACGTTACCATCCCGTCTATCTTCACTTCACACACCACTGCCCACCTCCTGTCTAAGCTGGTCCCTTCAGGAGGCTTCCGCGAAGGTCTGTCTGCTCAGGATGCTGCGCGCCTGGGTCTAGGTTTGCCCTTGAGCGACAACCCCACCGAGAAGAACAAGAAGCAAGACTCGACCAATACCAGACCTACTCATTCTCCAGTTCCCAATCGCCAGAAGGACGACGAAGAAGACGAATCAGCAAGCTGGCTAGGCTCGTTCTTTTCGTCATCGGACGAGGATCGCCACGACAGCAGAAGGCCACCCAGCAGTGGTAAGATTGATTGGGTCCTTCAGAAGGACTTCGAAGACGAAACACCGAAGAAGTATAACACAAAGTCTACTAGCACCATCAGATCGGTCAAACAGACCAAGAGCCCTAGCAGTGACGAGTTCGTCATCGGTATACACGATTGGCGAGATCCAGACTTGCTTGATCCACAGTTCAACGCCGCTGAGACGGCTTCGAGCAAGTTACCCAAGTCGATTGAACAGAATTCTGCTGCACCTCATGCAGGACCTAAGGGTGGTAGCATAACTCCTGGAAGTGGAGAATATCACCAGGCTGGGGAGAAACCGATCAATCTCAAAGTACCAAAGAAGTCCGAGAAGAGCAAAGCGGATTCTAAGAAGTCAATTCATGACAAGCCAAAGTCATGGATGGGCCGTCTCGTTGGCTCAAATGATGAGAAGACCACAAAGCCTGACAACGACAAATCACCACACGTTGTATCACAAGTCAACAGTAAGCCTGTCGTCAAGGCTACTGACAAGCATGACAATACCGACGAGTCGCACGATGGTTTGTGGGTCACTTTGACCCCTGCATCTATGTCTTCTTCGCCATTCTTCGATACCCTACTGGTTTTGGTGGTGTCGCCTCTTGTCACCTTGACTATTGTCTACGCCTTGCTACTACTTCGATCTCGCATCCGTCGCAGAAGATGGAGAGCGCCTAAATCCATTGTTGACCGTTTCCCTGTCAGAATCTATCATACTGTTCCCAGCAGCAACAGTTCCAATGCTCCAGAAAGCACTGCAGCATCTCCAGGAACACCAACTCAGACTACACCCCTTCTTCACGCCGGCGCACGACCTATCTCTCAAACAAGGTCAAGACCAAGGTCTCGTACTGTTAGTGGAGTGCCTGTAACCAACTCCAGCCCTGTTGAAAGTCCAAGTTTGGATCAAGTACAGGAGAAGCGTGAGGCTGGACTAGCTGAATGGCGCAGAAGATATGGTGGTAGACAACGTGATTGTGCCATCTGTATCGACGAGTTTGAGGATGGTGTGAGCCGTGTTATGAGCTTACCTTGCGGCCACGAATTCCACGTTGATTGCATGTAAGTTTTCTCTCATTTGTCTCTCAAAATCTTGGACTAACCTGACTTCTTCCAGTACCCCATGGCTCACAACCCGCCGCCGTACCTGTCCCAATTGCAAGGCTGATGTCGTGCGTTCGTTCGGTCGTGGTGGCGCTTCCTCATACTCATCCTCGTCGGCTCAACCGCTCCTCGCTCACTCGCACGATGAATCGCTGGACATCGACGACGTGCAAGAGCAAGCAGTCAACACTCACAACTACGATCCTATTGCGAACGAACCAATTACTGACCTAGAACAAGGGAGCGTTGATCCTGACCGTACAAGATGAGCAATCTGGAGCGATATTCATGACCGAGATGGCTGGCGTTTCCCCCTCGAGTCTTTATGAGCAGGCTCTCTCTTCTCTTCTCTTGCATTGCTCGGCCTGGTGGGGGTCATATAGAGAATATGTGATCGATTCCGGAGGACGTGTGGGCAACATCAACAATCTCAATGCTTTGTCCTACCGCCTTCTCTATATTGACTTCTATCCCTCATGTGCTGAAACCTGTTACATCGTAGCTACAGAAATCCATACTTCCTCCCAGAGACTGACCATCCATAGGGGAGGTTTGTCATAACATGTTACCTTGACCACTATCTTATTCATAAGACAGCCTATGCAGGGTCCTGGTATCCTTCATGGCCCACCGGTTGAAGCAGGGAGCCAGATCCACAAGCCCATAATGCGTATTGCTCGGCTGATCTCGTCAGTATGATGCCAACGAAAGTACAAGACCAGCCAGGCGGAGAAGTTATCTAACGACAGCAGTAGAATGGGTCAAGTATTTCTATAGGCGGTTCTCCCTCGTGTGCGAGTGTACGCAGCTTGTGTAGCTGTAGACATGCACAAGAGATCCGGAAGTTAGTATGATCCATCGAGAAACAATCACTCTGGATGCAGCTCCGGTCTGGTCATCATTGTGCCTTTTTACAGCGGGACGTTCATGTTCTCCACCTTTGGAGAAGAGGCTTTGGTCATCTCTAGTTGAGCATCTAAACGACACTCCACACGTCAATGGTGGTCTTGTCACTCTCCCCTCTATTTGTTGTACTGATGCTGTCGTCAGTTTCATTACGACTTTCTAATCCTGGATCCTGGATCAGTCTAGTCCAGGGACCAGGGTTATAGTAATCAGACGCACAATCTCGCGTACCCTCGTGGCATAAACAACCATAAGTTTGTTCCACCGAAAGAATCCGTGATTTAATATGCGCCACATGGTATGCACTTCCAAACAATCATGTCCTGCATTCCACTGAACGCACTCACCCGAAACCAGCAGTTCTAGTTCGTACCTCAAACTTGGCTATTCGCCGGCAGTTCTCTCTTCGTCTGTGCTGTATATACACGTTTTACCACTGACCGGTTCACCATGTACCTGTGCAGACCCTGCGAGTAAGAACCATGGAATATGTACTTTCAGATGCTCATGTCGACAGCAAGTATTCTCAATGGTCGTATCGTTTATCCCAGATCGAAGAAAAAGGAGTTGCTTTTAATCCGTCCACGGTCCGGTCGGCAACGGACCGTCGCGCTTGTCGAAACTAGCAGTGTCTTGGCGCGCTGCCTGCCTTTCTCACTTTTTGAATTCGACCCAAAGTCATCCCCTGCATGCTGCAGGATGCGCTATGATGGGCCATTAGAGAGCCACACCACCACAAGCGCGAGTCTGGTGAAAAGAACTTCTTCGCCTCTTGGATATTCTCTCTCTGCCGTCCGGAGATCAAGGCAACTGTCAAAATCTGGAAGCTTTCCCGTAGATAAGCAAGACGGAAAGATGAGTCCACTCAAGCGCGATTGACATGTATTTATTGTGGCAGCTGCGGATTCCTCCAAAATCACTGTCAATTCTGTGTTACTCTTTCCTTCGAAGATTCGCTTTAGGCTTCTTGCATGATCGTCCGGGATCGTGGTAATCACCAGTGTGTCTCCTGCACGATATATCCGCGACAGAATGTCTTTGATCTGGGAGTTTGCCAGTCCTACCAGCAAGCTTCGCAGTATCAGGAAAATACATCAAGAGGCCCTTGATTTGCATTCGGACGAGTCACGAACAGAATACGCCATCTCGCACGCGAGCTCACGCCAAAGACGCAAGTCATGCTGCAAGTTGACGGTTGACGTGCAGGAGCGGGTTGTGGAGACACATGGCTAAAATCCAGGGCCAGAACGCCCCTGATAACCTTTTTGACAGGAGTTCTGGCAACGCGCCATCCATTCACACGTCGTGAGGACTTGGATTATTGGCAAGCCATGACCCGACATCCCGTGTACATGTGTCTGAATTCGAGTCGCCATGCGCTATCTACCCGTACTTGCAGAAAGGTGGATGGGCGGGCCATGAGGTCTCTAGCGTAGGCATACCATCAACTAGACCACCACATGTACCCCGTGTCCTGGTTTTGCTCTTTGCCCCTTCATATATCCACTTGGCCGTCATCTGATCCAATCTATGTCGATTCATCTTTCCTCAACCTCTGATCTGAACCAGTCTCCCGGAATATCACTTTGCATTCGGCACTCTTCTTATTCTAACCAGTCTCTCCACCTCTGGAGCTGCATCGATCCCTGACGATCCGACTACCTCGCCGTTGCCATTTCTGCAGGACTATCGTCTGCGTTGCGGTGTGGAAAGCTTGAAGATCCTACCGACCATTGAGCACTGCTCAAATAAACGGACGTTCCACAACTCGTGCGAGTACAGTCGTACTCACCACCAACCACATCTATGGCTACAGTTATTGGAGCTGCACCGCCGTCGACGACGATGGGAAGCTCTTCAATACCGGACAAGTACTTTCCCTTCCCGGAGTCCATGTCGCCTTTACCATCCGATCTCAAGAAGGGAATGCTGGTACCAGGAACAATAGGCCTCTTGTCAGCTGCCTCAGCCATTGGCATGCTACTCTTCATCATCTACAGGTTCCTAACATGGCGCGCTCACTACAAGACATTCGTTGGGTACAACCAGTATGTTGCTCTGATCATCAACCTCTTGTGTGCGGACCTGTTGCAAGGTGTGGCATTCATGTTCAGCTATCATTGGGTGTACACCGATGGAATCGTCGCACCTTCAGTAAAGTGCACTAGCCAGGGATTTTTGCTCAATGCAGGTCAGTCACTCTCATCAACATTCCCTCCGACAATGCTGACCATCCACTTTAGGAAATCTATCTTCTGGCTACTTTGTCATGGCCATCGCCCTTCACACCTTCTATGGTGCCGTCATGGGCCGTCATCTCAGACACGTCGTCTTCTACTCTGCTCTGGCTGCTGGATGGTTCTTTGCACTTTTCTTGTCTGCCATGGGACCTATACTGCATGGAAACCACTACTACGTACGAGCAGGCGCATGGTGCTGGGCTGCTCCTGAGTTTCAGACAGAACGTCTGGCCTTCCACTATGTCTGGATATTTTTGGTTCAATTTGGAACTGTGATCATCTATATCCTGATCTTCCTCCACCTCAAGAACACATTGACTACCATACTCCCGTCTTCACACTCGACCACACATGCCAAGGTCGACAGAGCAGCGCGTTTGATGCTGATGTTCCCTCTCGCCTACATCATTCTCACGCTGCCTCTTTCAGCTGGACGAATGTGGAGTATGGCACATCACACATACACCGTCCATCAAAGCTACCAAATTGCCTCCGGAGCTCTACTTGCCTGTTCTGGAATGGTAGACTGCCTCCTCTACACACTCACTCGTCGAAGCCTGGTCCAGTCCAACTCGGCTTCTGAAAACAAGAGCACAAGCAGCGGTCTCGACAGCTACGATCTCTCCCGTCTCAATGGCATCACACAAACCCGTACTGTTACAGTCACTGGTGATAGGGTATCCACCATCTCCAGCACCACACGCGTTAGTGACGACGATGATGCATACTCCATGCGTACCATCTCCACAAGCCCGAGAAAGAAGAATCACCTCAGAGAGCCAGCACGCACACACTCGCCTACCAGTTCAATTGATCGAATCATGGGTGTAGAGGGCTTGGACCCTAGAAAACCGACACACAAAGTGCAGATTTCCACATACGAGGCCAGAACCTCTGAAGACGTGGATAGTCTAAGGGATAGCGAAAGATCGGAGTCGCCTGTCAATGTCATGAGGGGACTTGCCAAGATGGTTAAGTTACCTAACTTGGTGGACAGAAAGTAGACGTATGGTTATTGTTTCTTTTTCATGATGGATGATTGTCTTGTTTCTTGTATATACCCTCCTTTTGTTAGATTCTATTGGCTGGCTTTCCATAATAGACGTATGCTTCACAGAAACATGTCTTTATCGTCATATCGCTTCATCCTCATGGTAGTCAAAGCAGCCACGCATGAATGAGAACTTTCATGTTACTGTGTCTTTGGCGTGTATCTATCTCACGATCTTCGGACGATCCCGTCAGATATCATAGCCGAATTTTCATCCCCACACAGAATTTTGCAAGCCTCCGACAACGAATAATTCCTACTCGTTTGATATGGTATACACAATTTGTCGTTTCTGATGCAATTACGAAGTACTTGTACCTTATTACCCGAGCACTTCTCATCAGCCAATCATCGTTCGTTGACAGGTCTCGTGGTCTAGCGGTATGATACTCGCTTAGGGAGGTCGCCTAACAGCGTCCTTGAAAACTCTAAGTCTATGTTGCGAGTGGTCCCGGGTTCGA